>BQNB010111310.1:0-22378 GCA_026074375.1 Tanacetum coccineum
ATTTAAAGGCTTCTCATCAATGGAAGTTAATTTAGATTAGGCATTCATATCCATTAGACACATTTGTCGTGGATCATCATTCTATACTCATTTGTATCATCTCTTTGTATCATTTTATTTAGACTAGATGGTTTATGTGTTTATGCCATAAAACACAATGTTTGTTATGTTGGGCCATAAAACATAACGGGGTTTTGGGTTGGTTCTACCCTTTGTGTAAGAACCCGGTATTTAGCTTAGTACCGGATAAAGTGTAAGCGACGATGGGTTGGTTCTACCTTTGTTAGGACTCGGTATTTAGCTTTGTATCGGATAAAGTTTAAGCGAAGTTGTGTAAGGTTTTCTCCACCGAGAAGGAAGTTTGTTGATCCAGTCAAGTAACTCTCGAGTTGGGTACTTAGGGAGTGGAGTAGGGCGGAGAGGAGCTCCGTGAACGAACCACTATAAATCATCGCGTTCGGTTTGCTTTCTCTTTTACATATCACTATCTCTTTACTCGTAAACTATGTTTATGTTGTGGCTAGATGTTTATGATTGTGTTGTGACAACTTGCTTTATATATGCTTTCCATTTTACATATAGTCATAGACTATAATCGATACTTTTCATAATAAGTCGTGATTGTTCGGATATTTGATACGAAAGTTTTAAATTTTAATCGGAAACGTATTCACCCCCCCCCCCATCCTCTACGTTTTCCACATATCATTTTTAGGTGAAGTGAAAGATGAGTAGGTTGGTGATATGTGATAGCAGGCTTAGGAGTATTCCATGTGGATTTTTCATGTGAACCCTTGCTTGTTTATTTGTTTGGTTCTTAGTATTTGGAAGTTTTGGTTTAAGTTTGGATTTGGACTCCTGTGTGGGCATTTAGAATTGTAAGAGATTATGGATTTGGTTATGATTTGGGACATCACTCAAGGTTTGTTCGAGGTTGATGGTCTTCGTAACACTTGAAGTTTATGCATTGTAGTTTTCTCTATATTGTATCTTGTGTTATGATTGATCATTATGTTGCATTCCTGAGGTTCCGTCATTGTTAGGGTGTGACATCTAATATTACAAAGTCCGTGATGTAAGTGAAACTTCCTAAAAACACATAGACATCCCGAACAATGGAAACTAAGTTCTTCCCTGTACTTTCTAATCCTTCTACCATTATAGTGATATAGGCTTCACGCATGATAATGTTCATTGGTAAAAAGAGGTCAAAGTAGGCAAGAAACTTCCTAAAATCGATCATACATTGGAATGCTAAGTCATCCCCATCGAAACTATTAATTGCCCTTTGTCGGCATAATTGTCATGCATTATTGTATTCTTCTAGCTCATTCAGGACTTAATCATCATCAGGATCGCCATCCGAATCTAGAAAAGGAGAAACAAGTGGTGTATCTACCGATTCGTCATCGGGCTCAAGGTCATCTACATCGATTTCATTAGGTTGTTGTGTGAAACCATTAAGGAATCGGTTAATGCTCTCTAGGCGAGAATCGATGTAGGTTGAGATTGTCTGTAGCTCGCTGAGCTCTTGGACAACCCTTACGCGAAGCGCAGTTGGCAGGATATGTGGGTTATTGGTTGGTGGTGGATTCGCGTTACTATAAATACAAAACCCTAAACACGATTTTAGGGTGTGCTTAATTATATTTTCGAAACCCTAACCACAGAAGACGATTCTTAGAGGTCAAGAAGAGCAACAAAGGTCTTGCAAAGTGCTTAATTTGATAGGAAACACCTTGTAATCATCTATACTCTAGTAATCATTGAATTTTTGGTGTTGGTGTTCAGGTCTTGTAAAGACTTCAACAAGAAGTTTTACAACTCCCTAGGCAGTGTACCTAATCATTGCAGTGTAGTATAGGCAAGACTCGGGGGTTGTTATCGTTCTCTAGGGGAATAGGTTGGGAAGGCTCGATCAAGATCTAACAGAGGTCTACGGGGTTGAGAGAAGATTCTTTTTGTATTTTTATTTTATAGAGAGCAGTAAATATCATGGTTTGAGAGGTTGGTTTGTTTAAACTAATAAAACTAAATATAATCTAATCTACTCGTGATAACTTTATGATAACAAGATGTATTTACTTAATCATGTACTACTCCTTAGATTGCTTTTCCTAGTCATGTTGCTTTGTCACACTTGTGATGATCTGTGTAAGTATTTCCTAAGTCATAAACGAATTACACGAATCCACCGTCTATTTAATATTCCGTTAAGGCAACACACAAGTAAGGTAGTATAAAGACTATTATAAGGCCCCTAAAAGTATATTAAATGCAATTGAAATATCTTAAGAGGGATCAACCATATTAGGGGTAAGGTAGTATGAAGACTATTACTGTTGGTATTCTTTCTACACACTCGCGTTTCCCAAGACGTATATGCCCATTTAATATCTTATGGCTAGTTTTTAAAGCCTAACGCGCACATCCATCACAAGAAGCAACATTAAAAGGATCTACAATCTAAGTTTCATACAATCATAAGTAAATATAAAGGAGGGTTTAGCCTAGCATGTTATAAAGAAAGCAAGAACATAAATCAATCAAACACCATATAGACATATTGAATTATTAAAGATAAACAATTTTACTTGATTTAAACATGGATTAAGGTCAGTTAAAATAGGGTTTTGAGGCCCTAAAGACGGCCTAAAAGCTGCTAGAATGATTAGGGTTCGTCTCCCAAAAGTTATACATAGTTACACACTTAAAACCCTAAAAGCCGTTTTATATATATAAGAAAAGCATCGCGACGGCGTCGTGTTGTAGTCGTGACGTCGTCGCCAAGTAGAATCTTCTAGAGCCGGTTTTAAGTCGGCTACGTCCTGACGCTTTTGTCAAATCCATGACGTCGTCACTAGAAAGATCACGACGGCATCGCTTTATGCCTGGGACGTTGTCTCCATGCTCTGTATGCACAGTTCTTCAAGATAAATGGTGTAGAGTCGTAGTCTTGTCTGTTTCTTCTCCAAATGAGCCTAAGTCACATGTATTTCCTCCAAATGCCATCCAAGTGCTAAAATCCAGAAAACAAATGATTAAGCACATAATCTGGGCATATTTGCATGATTTAGAGGGCTAAATGACCCCGAAATAGTATATAAAATGACACCTTATCACTAAACTATTTCCATGAAGAGCAATACTGATTTGATTTGTCATAATAATATGAGATATGAGTAATTTATTTTTTTATAGTATACTTACATTTCATATTACAAAGTATGTATTGATAATGAGGATTTTCACCCACGTGTTGCGAATGAGCATTTGCAGCCGATAGAATTGTATATGTTGGAAGAGTAATTTTTTTGTGAAATTAAGAATAGCCCTGCTAAGTTAGCAAAATCAACTAATAACGTTTAAGAAAAATGAAATAACTTAAACAAACACAACACATATCCACTAATCCACAAACATCATAGAAACTAAACGAAGAAACCATAATACCACACGTTAGTGAATCAGATGGCACTGGAACATCAGTACCAATTATTGAAACTATGACACCCTAAACGCTCACTACTCCTTCAATATTATATCGAGCACCCTCAATGCTTTTTGAGAATTTTTTGGAGTCCTACAAATAAGGACTTTATATTTAGTCCATGTTTGTATATAAAAGACAATACCATGCATTTTAACATAACATAAAATAAAAAGGCTAAAAACTACCATCTAGATTTAATAGATGTTTACAAGTACAACAGTGAACTCTAGTTTTTTTTCTTGAAATAATGGCGATGGGAGAGATTCTAATAAAATATCTAAATATGAATGTACTCTCTTATCTAGAATAACTAGCTAGAGTACTTAAGTGCAAGTGACCTGCACAATTGGATTCCTTTTGAGAATGTCGACGCCAAGGAACTGCACCAGCTACAAACACAGTCTTGTCACCATCATAGCGAGCTCTTTGATTCGATAGGAACAGTTTTAATAAGATATCCAAACCTAGATGCAATGTACGACAACCAAGAATTCCACCGCCAACATCAGCAAAGCTCTTCACATCACCGTGGAGGAACGGTTGGCATGCAAGCAGACAACCCACGCAATATGGATTAAATCAAAGGTAGCCCAATTAAATACATATATCTCATTTTTTTTTGAATAAGTGGACAGTCTACTACCTACCGACGTAAATCAACGAAGCCTCCGCCAAAGCGATCATAGTTTTCAGGACTCACATTTTTGTCTTTTCTGAGAAATTAAAAGCTATGAAAGATCAAACATTGCCAGGAATTTGGCAGTACATTTTGGATATAGGATGGAACCGGCAACTTGTAAACCATACATGTTTGATGTAACATCTGGGTCTATCTCGTAAAAGGGCACGAACAGTGAACAAAGTCTTCTTTCTAACAGGAGCGGATTCATCACTGGTCATGCTTCTGTTAATTATAAAAGCGGTTAATAATATAATATGTTATAAAATCATATCAAAACAACCAAATGACACTTATAAATCTACACATAAATTCATAGCAAATAAAATATACCAAATCATTTGTACAAAAGCATGTATAGAAATCGCATAAACTACCAGTAACAAATAATCAAATACATAAGTGACTGGCATTCAGTGTTCAGCACAGAAAGATATGCACGGTGCATACGGTGCCGGATGATAGTATCAAACTTAATTTGAAGATTCCACGTACATCCAGTTCTGCCGAATGTGTATTCTATTAAGCCAAACATCGAACATCATGCGACAAAAAACTGGAAAGACTACGCCAGCCAAATAGAACATATCATATAGCACTTTCAAAATTAATTACTAATCACGACCATAGGTCCTAGCATTTATACTTATTACTATAGATTGTACACAGGTTAGATAAAGCTTATAGCAAACGGCGATAGCTTATAATGCTGATGATCGCATCGCCCATGGCAGAAGTTTAAAAAAAATTTGCATACATTTGGAGTCGAGATATTTATGCATTAGCTCAGATATCATACCGGCTACAAAACACAGTTGCATTTTATGCCATCCAGTTTTTGCTATGACGGAATTACAACTCTCCGAATGACCTATTCATCATAGCCAAATAAATAGTATCCAAATTACCTTTTTATACATTTTTATTATGTATGAAATCATTAGCACAAATCATAGAATCGACCACATATGGCTTAAAAAACCAAAATGCAAACATATTTCCAAATAACTTCATTTGGTTTTCGCAAAATATTAAACGACACACTTAACTGTCAAACACCGAAGAATCATTAAGGGCGCTTGATGATCTTAAGATGTAAATAAGAAGCTCGTTTTGTGTTGTATTCTAGTTATGATATTATGTTTACATGAATATCTCAGGATACACATACATTGGCATTTAATTTTTCACATACTCATTATTAGATTCTTGAATGCTTGCTTTCCCTTCAATCGTCTAACAATATTAGCTACATAACAAGGTTGCATTTCATGCCATCTAGTTTTTGCCATGCCAAAATGAAGACCTTTATATGTGTCTATCCACAAATTTCTTATCACTTTAGCTACGATAATAGTAGTTTCTAAGATGAGTGAACCTCTGATTGATAAGTTTTATATACTAATAAAATATACAATATAATATTCCAAAAGAGCAATTAAGAACTTTTCTAAAGTATCCCTTAAGAAAAGCTCACTCTAAAAGATATATATAATATATAATACGTATATTTAACCGGGAAGAATGATCACCCGGGTCGTTTCCCCAACGACTTGTGAAATTGAAACCTTGCTTTAGCTTGGATTGTGATTTGAATGAGAGAAAATATATTTTTGAGTTTCTATAACTACTAAATAAAACAACAATTAAAAGCTATTAAACACTTAAACAATTAACGGGAAACAAATAAAACGCGACGAATAAGTAAGTATACTAAATTTAACCCCTAAAAATTCAAACTAAATTTCAAAACCTAAAATAAGACAAAAGAAAATTTTAAGAAAAAGAAGAACATTTTTTTGATTATTTTTTGAATTTATTATGAATTAAAAAAACTAATTAAATCTAATTAAATCCTAAAAAATAGCAAATTAAGTCTTAAAAAATTAGAAAAATGATTTTTAAACTTAGAAAAGTCTAAAATAACATAAAAACTTAGAAAACTATTTTTAAAATTAAAATCTTATTTTTAAAATTTAAAATAAAAGCACAAAACTGAAATTAAAATCTAAAAAAGTATAAAAATACTTTTACAGAATGTAAACCTAAAAGTAACTATTAATAAACTAAAAACATTTTTTTGAAATTTTCTGAAACACTTTTCTATTTTTATGAATTATGCTAAAATTAAAACTTTCGAAAAACTATTAAAAATAAACAAATTGATGGAAAATTACGAAAAAAACAGTAAACCAATCTAAAATGTAACAAAGAATACTAGAAAATTAAAAGATACAACTCAGCTTATCGAATAAGCTGCGAAAAGGGCTTATTTAGGGCTACGGCTAATTAAAAATTAGAAAAAGGAAGACTGGATATTAATTAAATTGTGCAAGAGAGTGTTTTGATGAACTATTGTAGCACTTTGGTTAACACGCTGGGCCATTTGAGAAGAGTCTTAGATTTTGAGGTTTCTGGCAACCCTTTTTTGCCATTTTTATATTTTTGCTTATTTAAAACTTTGTGAAGTAAAGTTGTTAATAAGATTGTTGCTTATTAACTTTACAAAAGAAACTTGCTAAAACTTAATCGATAAGCTGGAAAATAAGCAAAAAGCCTACAGTTTTTAACTAAAAAAACGATTTTTAACTTTATAACTAAACTTAATGCTAAATAAGCTAAAGTACGCTACCTTTAGCCTCAATAAGCAAACAACAACTTATCACACTACCTTAATAACCAAACTTAAACAGAAATTAAGCAAAAATCCAATTAAAGAAATAAGGCTGAACAAATCACTTAAACACTCAAACAATTATCACAAAATAGCTAAAGCCTTTGAAATAGACTCAGACTCAGCTACTATGAGCTTAAAAATAAAGCTCTTAAACGGATCCTTGTGGAATAGAGCTTTGAAAAACGAAAAACTCAGACTAGGATACTATCTAAATCAAAGCTTTTAAAAAGCATTTGAAATAAAAATGAGCTAAAAAACTACTTAAAAACAAGGCTGATGTAATAATTGAAAAGAGAACCTTAAACTCTTTGAAAATGAACATTAATGCAATTTGCAGCATGAAAACAGATTAATCATATAAGCTTAATAAAAACACAATTAAGCCCTAACTTACCTAGATTTACCCTAAAATCTATTTGTGCACTAAGTTATGAAAAATCTAAAAACTACTTTTGATGGCTTAAATAATAATGCTAGAAAAATGGACAAAATAACTTGTCAGCGTGCTGAAGCAATTGATAGTTTTTACTGCTAAGAACCTTTAGATCCACAAAGAGCCCTTCAAAATCAAGTTCCAAACAATTTTTCCTACTCATTAAATAGCAGTAATGGAAGACTTAAAAGCTTTTTAAGCCTGAATTCACACCCAAATAAGCTAAAATCACATAGCACTTGTTCCCACAGACTTGAAACAATGAAAACCTTTGAACTCAAAAATTAAAATTTAACACTTTGACTACGGATTAATTTTAACTCTAAAGGCTAAAATTAAGCAAGTAAAACTTATCAAGAGCATGAACCCATTAAAAGCTATTTTTTTTGACCCATTTTGAAGTTATACCAAAACCCCTTTATTTATTCAAAATCGATTTTAAAACTATGACAGAGAATTAAAACACCAATAAGCAATACCAAACACTAATTACTTAATAAAGACTTAATAAGCAATATTCCAACAATCCAAATAAGCTAGAACAAAAGTAATGAAAGCTAATGCTATATTTTTTTGGATTTTCAACTATTTTATATAAAAAGCATGTAAAAATAAGATTTAGGCTTAGATATTAACTATATAAGCATACACTACTATAATAATCATTATAAGCATATCAAACATATTTAAACTGAATAAACAGAAATAAGCGAAAATAACTAGAGACAGTTTATATGCTTAAAAGAGTGAAAGATACCTAGATCCCAGCTTAAACAGGGAACCAAAAATAAGCCCAAATGACTTATCAAGACAAGCTCTGGCTTATTGAGATAGCAAGTAAGTCCTGGAAGCCCATCCCATTGTTTGGCTTCCCTTGACCATTGAGAATAAGCTGAGGTATTTGTTTGAGTGGATCTTTAAGTAATTAATTCAGCTTAGTTTAGTTTATTAGGCTAAACTTAGTTTAGATTTAGCTTATTTTAGAGAGAAGAGCTCATTGAGAGGCTATTATTAGAACAGTATTAATTAAATAAATGAAATTAAAAAGCACATTAAGTGAAACAATATTCATTGATAAAACTAAGCCTGAGTACAAATATGATAAACTGAAATTACATAAGCTAAATGTTATCTAAAAAAATACTCTCTAAAAATTCACCCAAATTTGTGAAAAAACCTCCTATTTATAGCCCGAATGAGGATGCATAAGCCTTTGGGAACTTGTGCTATTCTCTGTGAGGACTCGGGGGTGTCTAATCGCTATCCCCTCTAATCCTCCGTTGTGTTACTTTGACATCGATCTCTAACTTTCGATTTAGCCTCCACGCATCAATAACCAATAGGAAAGGTCGGGATTGCCAGCGTGTCATTCTCTGACACGCGTGGCAGGCCTTCTAGAAGAGCGAGGGATTGTGGGTGTACGATTTGGTGAGGTGAGGGTGCAGGGAATTCGGTGAGGGAGAAGGGTGAATAGTGAGAGTAAAGGGGCGGGAAAATTCGGTAAAAACCGTTTGGTTTTTACTGTTTGGAGTTGACTGGAGTTAAAAGGGTTTGACCGGGTATGGTTTTGGGCTGGGCAAGGTGGTGATTGGCCCGTTTGGATTTGGTTATTAATAAAGGCTAACGATCGTTAGTTCCTTATTAACAAAGGACTAACGGTGTAATTAATTTTGGGGCTTGTTTTGAATTTATTTAACAACAAGGGGTATTTTTGAGATTTTGATGGTTATGTCTTCATAGTTGACCAAGTTTGACCATGAGGTTGACTTTGGTTGACTTTTGTTGACTTTAACTTGATAAATCCCGGCTCTTAGCACTTTGTCCGTCTCCGGCTTTATAGAATTCCATCTTGATCAATTCCGTGCTCAGTTTTGTCTTTTCCGGCTTGATTTAAGACCATTTGCATAATATCCGGTACCTGCATACACATAGCACAAAACAAGCATATTTTTGGCATTTAAAGTCTGTTTTGGGTCATTTAGGGTCATTTTTGGTATAAACAGATATGTGTATTTTACACTTATCAAAATTCCCCAAACTAAACGATTGCGTGTCCTCACGCAATATTACATGCCTTATAACCAAATACCTCAAAACTTCCCCAAACTAAACCTTTGAAAAGTAGCAAAGATTTTTGTTGAGAGAGCTAAGAGATCACAAGTTATAAAACACCCGATTTCCCATTTTCAAAGATTTTTTTATTTTTTTATTTTTTATGATTTTTCTTGATAGACTATCTAACTACAACTTATTCTTGTGTTGACATAATGTATTGTTTTCATTACCTCATTGGTAACTTTAAGGATCATGGAACAAAAAGCACATTTAAGTGTCTAAAAGATAACTTCATCATTCCCGATTTTTCACTTTTCCCATGCTAAGCTTAAAAATAAGATCACCGTTAAGTACGAGCTAAGATGCTAAGACTACTTATAATTACAACTTGTGAATTTCTCTTCCCGACACATATCATATATTTAAGTGTGTGTGCTCAAATTAATTTAAACCATTAAATCCACATATTTAGATAGTTAAAATCCGACCAAGCTTTACACATGGGCCTTTTGGGCTAATATGTTAATCACTTAGTAAGGTCACAACTCAAAGCAAACAAAAACCTCCTTAGCTAAGACATCGTTGGTTCACTTGTCCCATGAATGACTTTCTTCTCTAGCATCCCACCGTCATCGGGTAAGTGCTAAGGCTTTTGACACCCCATCCGGAGAATAATAATCGAGACGCATGAACTTCTGATGAAAAAGCCTTGTAGACTTTTGCAAACCTTAGTTCAAAAGAATACCTTGGTTTTAGAGAATGAAACTTTTACTATTTATTTTCTAACTTGCAACATTATTATTATTATTTACATTATTAGGCTAGGAACCGGTATCACTTTTCTTTCGACGACACATCGGCCACGCACTTCCGACAAGAGCTCGTGTAACTTATTATGATACCAACCCTAAATATACATCATCCATCCTTTCTTTCGATGTCACATCGGAGCGAACCGAAAAATGCCCATGTACTTTATTCGATGGAGTTTGTATATTAATTATTAACACTAAGAATTTATAACTTGCATCCTTTTATCACCAACTCCATATATATTTATTTTTTTAAACTAAATTCATCACATTTATTTTGCAAATAAGAAAAATTTCATTTTAGAAAACCAAGTTAAATTGATCTTAAATTCTTATTACATACGATGTGACTTCATCATTGATAAAGTTTTTTCTCTTTTTATGAATATGTTGATTAGACTTTGAAGAGTAAAACTTAAATTTGCTAAAAATTAAAGAGCAACACGTATTATTAATCATTTAAGAACTTCGGGGAAGGAAAAAACACAAGTTAATTCTTATAAGCCTATTAAGTTTCCAAATAAACTTTGTTTAGCATCTTATTTCGTAATCAACACTACTCATCTCTTATTCTTTGCAATTAAAAATCTCTAATAAAGAAAATTAACAAATAATTAGGCCTATATAAAATCCAACTCGGCATATTTAAAATCTACTTGAGATTAGCACAAGTCTTCATTTACTAATGATTTCAAGTCTAGCATGTTTAAAGTCTACATGAGACTAGCACAAACTATCATCATTAATTGTTAAGGGTAAAAGCTAGAACTCTACACGTTCGATCGGGTCAAAAATTACTTCTTATTCTCACCAACGGAAAACCTACATTCGTGTCTTAACACTTATTATTATTATTATTATTTTCAACTACTAATATTTTTTTTTCATTTTTTCCTACAAATAAGATCTTAAAAATTTAAAATTTTTGCTATTTTTGCGGGAAAACGGGTACGTGAGAACAAAACAATAAGCAAGTAACATCAAATCGATAGATTCCCTCCCCAAACTAAAACGAAACATTGTCCTCAATGTTTAAGGCCGGGTTCTACGAAAATCTAAGCCGTTTATGAATTATGCAAAGATAAACGTGAATCGATAAGATGAAAGGATATCGGATCTCCCCAAACTAATTTCAAACAAAGGATAGGAAGCTCGAGTGATACGGGACACAACACCGAACACTAGAGGCTTCAGAAATTGTAGGGTTCATCCTGCAAAAATCACCAGTACAAACAACAAACACGAAGAATCGGAAGAGGATAGCCTCAACACATCACAACACATTATTTAGAACAATAGAAAATGGATAAGCATGGGGTGAACTCACACGAAGCGGCTTGTTTTTATTCATCGAGTCGCAAGCTCGACTCGATCCCTGAATTTAATTGTCGTTAGGGAAAGTTTGGAGATCCAGGATAACCAATGGTGGTGTATCCCCTCCATAATAATACAAGACGATGGCATTTGACTTTGAAATTTGAACCATCGGGATGAGACAATTTGGTTGTGCCATAAGGAAAAACTTCGGTAATAGTGAATGGACCAGACCATCGGGACTTGAGCTTTCCTGAGAAAATCTTTAATCGAGAGTTGAAAAGTAATACTTGATCACCAACATTGAAGATTAGATTCTTGATTTTTGAGTCGTGAAGTTTCTTCATCTTCTCCTTGTAGATTAATGTTCTATATATTCGAGATAGTGCGTTTTTTCTACGATACCATGTCACTAAAACAACGGCGACAAATCTGAGGCAGTGCTTCATTGAACGTCCATATTTGCCTACGAACGTACTATTTGCAGCAGTTGAAGCAGCAGAGAACATTCAACCAGTTAAGCCGCACATTAGGAAGTAGAGTAACATACACAACATGACAGCAAAGAACAAACTTTAACTTCAAGCCTGAAAAGAAGCAATTTTCTTCTTTGATTCTGACTGTATGGGGATAAAATTTACTCAACTGTTTATGCATAGCAACACAGCAAATCGATGTGGACAGCCATTTGGAAAGGCTACACCAAGGGAATCGTTAAACGTACAAGAAAAATTGTAAAGACCAATCATTTCTGGGAATTTGGAAAATTACTTCTCGAGATTGAGAATCCATGAGGTCTTATTACTCCCTGTTTTATAAACTGATGAATGAGTTGACAAGGAACAACAAGCAAGTTTGCACCAATGCGAAAGGTGATGTTATTCTTCCAACTACTTCATCCAGAATGTCAAGATTTGTGACGGATGGTTCAACCAGAGACAGGAATGAGACACAATCCTCATAGCACAACTGTATGACAACAACGTTCTACCATTTCAAAACGAAGTAATGATATCCTTTCTGAGAGATTAGCCAAAGTACAAATCCACCTAGCACTTCTTGGCTGCCGCTACAACCATATTCGATAACTACTATCAGGCCCCAATAACCACAAAGATCGAATCACCATCATACAAGCAATCTCTTCCACACGAACAAGTGCGTCTACCTAACAAAGCAAAGAGATCGCCCAACCATTTACTCCTCAATTTGAAACCTCTTCGCGAACCTGTTCACGGATCTGTGGAAGCATAGCATCCACGGCTGCCTGAACGGCCGCAGCGAGTTCAGCATCGGTACGAGTATTCACCATCTGACATTTGCAAAAAAAAGTTTAATGATTAAACGGTTAAAAGGTCAAAACGCGAGAGAAAATAAACGTCGATTCTGAAGGAACCTAATGTCTACCCAATCCTCACAGGTCAAGTTTTAGAGCCTACAGGTCGGAAGCCTGAGCTCTGATACCATAATTGTAACACCCCTCTCTGATGAAAGGCATCACTTCATATCACTTCATAATCATGGCGTCATATCAAAGCATAAAAGGCATAAAACATAACTGATAACGTAACAAGGTGGAAAGCCGGAAACAAACATCGGCTCCCATTATGAAGTTTAACATGCATAAACGTAAAGGAAGTTTAAAGGACGAAACATGTGTCCAAAACATAAGTCTGCAAGAGTCAATGATAATAGAGTGGAAGCTAAAGGGTCTCTTCCTAAGCACAATCTCTCATGCCCAACTCCCTCTAGTTACCTGCCGTAAGAAACATGAAAAGAATACGGCTGAGCATAACGCTCAGTGAACGGATATAATGATAATGAAATAATAAACATAAGTCCTGAATAAGGAATATAAAGCAGCGGAAAGATTCATGAGTGTCATGAGGAACCTGGAGAAATATGTCATGAAGAATAGCAATGAACATGTAAAACATGGTTGTTAAGATGTAACGTATAATGGAATGTCATAAGTAGCATAACATAGCAATAAGGGTTTGCCCACGAGCTCATATAATCATACATAATAATAACGTGCATACAATCAAGTAGAGGGGATGCTCAACATTACAAGATGGGTGACCACTTATAATAAATGGGTGGAGGGGATCAACTCAATTGAGGGATGGTAGAGCACACACCAACCAATCACCCATGAAACGATATAACATTAAACAAGGATCACGCCATACCCCCGAATAAAAAGGCCAAGTCATGAAATTAAAGTAACATGAAAAGGGACGCCGCGTGAAATCACTCTCAACGCGAAAGAGTCATGACACAGGTGCCTCAAGTGTCATGGTCATGGTACCTCCATAACTAGGTGGTAAGTCACATAAATCATGGTCATGCATATATATAGCTCGGGCAGTGGGACATGAAATAAATATGAAATGAATCATGGCAAAACATAGAAATGGGGAAGCATAGCAGTTCTGGGGAAATGAATCATGGATAGAAAGAATGTCCTTACTGAAAGGACGGAATATCCGTACCTGGACAATGAAGCAGTGAAAGGAAGAAAACAGAAAGATATTACTCCGTCTTCACGCGTGCTACATGACAAAGAGCTTGTATAAGTTACTTGTGCATGATTTAAGTTTCTTTCTATTTTTAGTAACTTCCATTTTTGGCAGCTTTCTATTTTTGGTAACTTTCCTTGCTTAGTATACTTGTATGTTTTCTTGGATTGTTGGATACCATGATTTGTATCTTGTTATACTTGATATTCTAAAAGTAGTAACTTTCCTTATTTAGTAAGTTTCCAAAAATAGCAGGTTTCTATAAATAGCAGCTTTCCAAAAATAGCAGGTTTCCATAAATAGTAACTTTCTAAAAATAGCAGGTTTCCATAAATAGTAACTTTCTAAAAATAGCAGGTTTCCATTTCTGTGCCTTGGATTAATAAATAATCTATTATTATAAATTTAGGTAAATCATGTCATTTATTATACTTGAGGTTATAAATAACAATTATAATAGTTAAGGGACATAAATGTTAACTTCATGATAATATGGGTATTAATAGCAATTAATTATCGTTAAGGAGATAAATGTCATTTCTATAAACTTTAAGGGTAACACTTGTAATTAATTAAAGTTAAGGGTTCCAAGTGTACTTATAGGTATTAATCATGCCTGTTTACTTGTCTTATATATTTTCCGACAATTGTTCTTGTAAATCAAATAACATGAAAGTCATTAAGTTTTTAATCCAAGTTTCTTTTAATTTACTTAACACGTATGAAAACAATTTCATTATCGTGACAACCCGACCCGGAATTTAAATCCCCAAATGGGCCGAATACCCCATGTGGGCCGGACCCACTTGGGTCGAATGCAAATTAAGCCCACGCAATAGGCCGAGTGGCCTTGGGCCTGCGTGTGACTTTGGGCCGGTTAGCCCACACCAATTAAACCATAAGCCCGAAAACAATTTAGCTCATTAGCCCACATATTAAGCCGAACCACATTAAGCCATAAGCCTATTTTATAAGCCGAAAATTTATAAGTCCATAAGTCACTTTTTAAGCCGAAAAATCATAAGTTCATAAGCCACTATTACAAGCCAAGATTAATAAGTCATGAGTCCACCTTTATAAACCGAAAATCATTAAGTTTTATAATCCCCTTTTTACGTCAAAAATCATTAAGTCATAACCCACTTATCAGCCGAACCAATTAAGCCATAAGCCCTTATTTAAGATGAAAACAATTATGTCATAAGCCCACATGATAAGCCGAAATTCATAAGCAATGATATGCCGAGCCCTTAAGGGGTCTCGGCTTGGTTATTGGGTCACAACACACGACGCAACACACCCAAATTAATCTATTTGCCTTTGCTCGACCCACATCCACACGACATCAATTAAGGCCAACACTCATGTGCCGAGTCCCTTAGGGGTACTCGGCGTGACCTCTTGGCCGAATGAGCCACTCGAAAACACCCCTATAATTCTTTACTCAAATAAATCTTGATTCATGGCATGGTATAATTATTTAAACATCACCATTTAACATATATTTCTTGTATTATTTCATGAATAATCATATCATTTCATGTGATAATTTATTAAGGTTTCTTGGCCCAATTCATGTGTATAAAATAACCACAAGAAAAGAAAATAAAGGTTTTTACAACGTACCAATTACGGGGATTAATCGAGGATTGAATATAGATGAAAAACACTAGGATCTCATGAACCAAAAATTGAAATCTCGCTCCTTCTTTCTCCTTGTGGTGCCGCCGGTTTGTAGAATGTTTAGGGTTTCTTATTTTTATTTTCTTGTAACAACGAATGAGATAACCTACTAGTTTCCTGGAGTTATAATTAGGAACTTGGGCTTGGGCTCTTTAAAATTAGACTTGGGCCTTTTCTTTCTAGTATGCTTGCCGAAATTTTCATAAGCCCAAAAGGAAATTTTAGTTTTTATTTTTCATGTCGTATTTTGTGATCCCGTGTATTCTTGTTCCGTACATTTTAATTTCATGAGTTACTTGTCGTGATATATTAATTATATGTATTTACTTGTCAAGTTCTTATTATTTATTAAAATTTTAAATTTCATGGTATTTTCATGTGGGTTTTACAACTCTTCCCTTCTTAAAAGAATAATTCGTCCTCGAATTAGAAACATGATACGACTGAAAAGAACATACCAGATCATGGAAGAAAATGAGGATAGGAAGTCCGTATAGACTCCTCGGTTTCCCAAGTGGCTTCCCGAGTACCTAGGGGTACTCGGCTTGGTCTTGGATCGAGTAAAGCCTGACGCAACCAAACCCCCATATTATAACATGCATATACCGAGCCCTAAAGGGTCTCGGCTTGATCCTTCGACCTCAACCCCAACGTCAAATATCCCCATGTCAACATGTAATTATGCCGAACCCCATAGGGGTCTCGGCTTGTTTTCCTTTTGGTCAATATCACACGACAAGATCATGGTAAAACATATATATAGCCGAGTACCCATTGGTCTCCGCTTGGTTCTTTGGCCTAAGGTCGCTCGAAAATAAATCCCCAAAACACATAAGTAGCCGAGTACTCCGAGAGTACTCGCTTTGTTTTTCCTTCGACCCGCGAACAACACAACTCAACTCATGAATCGATTTAAATTATTTTATTATATTTTCAGTTTCATGGTTTCATTCTTATTATTTCTTAAGTTATTATTTTTCAAGCATGCATAATATTTTAGAAAGAGATAGAAAAGTTTCATGGTTTACCGATTACGGAATAGATCAGGATGGAAATAGAGATAGAAAACACAATGATTCCACGAACCAAGATCAAACTTTTCCCTTCCCTACTTGTGGTGCGCCCGGTTTATAGAAATTTTTTAGGGTTCTTATTTTGAATCTTGTAACAATAAAATGAATAAAATCTAGTTCCCTGGAATAATAGATGGGGACATGGCTTGGGCCTTTAAAATTAGACTTGGCCTTTCTTTCTTGTGCATTGCCTAAATCTCATGAGCCCAAGGATTTGTAGTTTTATTTTATGCATATTTTCGTACCTTCGTGTGTTCATTATTCGTAGATTTAATTGTGCGTTAATGTGACATGTATATTAGATGCATAATTTCTGGTCGTATTTTATGTTACTAAATTTTAATTTCATGGTAAACTCATGATGGTTTTACAACTCTTCCCCTCTTAAAAGAACAATTCGTCCTCGAATTAGAAACATGATACGACTGAAAAGAACATACCAGATCATGGAAGAAAATGAGGATAGGAAGTCCGTATAGACTCCTCGGTTTCCCAAGTGGCTTCCCGTTCAGGATGATTCCTCCAAAGGATTTTAACGAAAGGAATAGTCTTTTTCCTCATGACTCTGACTGACGGCAGAATAACTCAGTTCTTCCGTGTAAGATAAATCTTCACGGATCTGACCAAATGGATAAGAGACAACGTGGAGATGATGATACTTGTAGCCTCTGAGTAAAGATACGTGAAATACGTTGTGAACATGAGAGAGTTGGGGAGGTAACGCCAAACGATAAGAAACCTCACCAACGCGTTCAAGAATTTCAAATGGTCCTATAAAACGAGGACTAAGCTTGCCCTTAATACCAAAACGTCTGACTCCACGAGTAGGTGATACTCTCAAGAAAACATGTTCACCCGACTGAAATTCTAACAATCTGCGATGCTTGTCGTCGTAACTCTTCTGACGTGTCTGAGCTTCTTTAAGCTTTTCCTTGGCGACAGCGACCTTCTCATTGGTCACTTCAATCATCTCTGGACCCTCAAGAACACGCTCACCAACTTGATCCCAACAAATAGGAGCACGGCATTTCCTACCGTATAACATCTCAAAGGGGGCGCATTTGATGCTTGCATGCCAACTGTTATTATAAGCAAACTCAACTAAACAGATATAGTCGTCCCAATTTCCTGTCCATTCTAAAGCACACGAAGGTAACATGTCCTCTAGTGTCTGAATCGTACGTTCTGACTGTCCGTCTGTCTCCGGATGAAAAGCCGTACTGAACTTGAGCCTGGTTCCCCAAGCTTTTTGTAAACCTTTCCAGAAACGAGACGTGAAACGTAGATCTCTATCTGATACGATCGCTGATGGAGTACCGTGTAATAGAACGATTTCTTCTTGGAACATTTCTGCCAACCTACTAATGGGATAATCCTTACGGATAGGAAGAAAATGTGCTGTTTTGGTCAAACGATCCACGACAACCCAGATAGCATCGTGCTTCCTTTGAGTCCGTGGTAATCCTGTAACAAAATCCATAGATATTTCGTCCCATTTCCAAACAGGAATCTCTAACGGTTGCAATAACCCACTTGCACGCTGGTGTTCAATCTTAACCTGCTGACAGACTAAACACTTTGATACAAACGTTGCTACATCACGCTTCATACCACTCCACCAAAAGTGTTGCTTGAGATCATGATACATCTTCGTCGAACCCGGATGAATAGAAAAGGGAGAACTATGAGCTTCGGTCATCAAAACTTCTCGAAGTGTAGGATCCTCTGGTACACATAATTTAGTACCCTGCCCTAGAATGCCATCGCCATCCACATGAAACTCGGTCTGCTTATCCAAATTCTGAATGATTGCCCAGATTTCACCGTCATCCTTCTGAGCTGCCTTAATCTGAGAAATCAAGTTAGGCTCAACCCTCAGGCTAGCCCAGAAACCATTCTGTCCACGAACACATAACTCAATATCCAAACGTTCAAGATCACGAATAATCTCTTCTTCTACTTTGATGCCAGCTATCATACCCGATTTCCTACTTAACGCGTTAGCCACCACATTTGCTTTACCCGGATGGTACTGAATGTTGGTGTCATAATCCTTTAGTAACTCCAACCAACGTCTCTGTCTCATATTCAATTCTCGCTGAGTGAAAATATATTTGAGACTTTTATGATCGGTGAAAATGTCACATGATTCGCCATAAAGATAGTGTCTCCAAATTTTGAGAGCGAAGACAACGACTGCTAATTCTAGATCATGAGTAGGATAGTTCACCTTATAGGGTTTTAGTTGTCGTGAGGCATAGGCAATCACTTTCCCATGCTGCATGAGTACACAACCCAGACCATTCTTAGAAGCGTCACTATAAATCTGAAATCCACCTGAACCGGATGGGAGAGTAAGAATAGGTGCGGAAACTAAACGCTGCTTAAGCTCTTCAAAGCTCTTTTCTCGCTCGTCGTTCCAAACAAACTTCTCGCCTTTTCGCATAAGCTTAGTTAAGGGTAAGGCCATTCGTGAAAAACCATCTACGAATCTGCGGTAATAACCTGCCAATTCGAGAAAACTCCGTACTTCAGTCACAGACGTCGGTCTTGGCCACTTAGTGATAGCCTCAACCTTCGTCGGATCCATAGTAATTCCTTCTGATGAAACTATATGACCCAGAAATGCCACTCTACTCAACCAAAACTCGCACTTGGAAAACTTGGCATACAATTTCTCCTGTCGTAAGATCTGTAGAACAGTGCGAAGGTGGTCCTCGTGTTCCTCTTTAGATTTAGAGAAGACCAGAATATCATCAATGAATACGATAACGAACTTGTCTAAGAATTCATGAAAGATTCGGTTCATCAAGTCCATAAACACTGCTGGAGCATTCGTAAGACCAAAAGGCATAACCAAGAATTCATAATGACCATAACGTGTACGAAAAGCAGTCTTAGAAATATCCTGCTCTTTCACTCGCAACTGATGGTAACCAGATCATAAATCAATCTTGGAGAAGTGCTTAGCACCCTGAAGCTGATCAAAAAGATCGTCAATACGTGGGAGGGGATAACGATTACGGATAGTGATCTTGTTTAATTCATGATAGTCGATACATAGTCTCATGCTACCGTCCTTCTTCTTGACAAACAAAACTGGTGCACCCTATGGCGATACACTTGGGCGAATAAAACCTTGCTCCAAAAACTCTTGTAACTGATCCTTCAACTCCTTCAACTCAATCAGAGCCATGCGATAAGGAGCCTTGGAGATTGGCTCCGCTCCGGGAATTAGCTCAATGTTAAACTTAACATCGCGAATGGGAGGTATTCCTGGAAGTTCTTCTGGAAATACGTCTTGAAATTCGGAAACAATTGGCTGGTCATGAATAAAAGAAACATCTGAAGTCGTGTCATGAATGGTAGCCAGGAAACCTTCACAGCCGTGAGATAATAGAGTACGTGCTTTTTAAGCGGAAATGATTTTCATAGATTTTCCCGGTAGGGAACCATGATAAATAAATTCAGGAGTATGAATATTGCCGAATATAACACGACGGGAATGACAGTCAATCGTAGTACGGTGCGCTGATAACCAGTCAATACCCAGAATTATGTCAAACTCACACATATCTAAAGGAAGCGCATTAACTGAACGGATCTTGTCATCAAACTGTAGAGGAAGATCTCTATACACATGGGTAATATGTGCGGAGTCTTTCATGGGCGTGGATATACATAATACATGGTCAAGTAGTACAGGTGTCATAGTAAAACATGAGGCAAACTTTGAAGATATCACGGAATGTGTCGCACCCGTATCAAATAAAACAAATACTGCACGTCTGAAAATAAATAATGTACCAGTAATGGTACCTGAAGTATTAGCAGCCTGATCCTGAGTCAGCGCAAAGACACGGCCTGACGCGTCTGGCTTCTTGTCAGCATGACCAGACGAACTAGCACCAGTGTTCTTCTTGCAGTCTCGCTGAAGATGACCAGCCTGACCGCACTTGAAACAAGTACCCGCAACACGACGACACTCTCCTGGGTGTCTACGTCCACATGTGGTGCAGACAGGGTAAGTATAACCCTCAGTAGGCACCTTGGGCTGCTGGGAACCTGATTCAATGATAGATCGTAAGACATGAATTTTGAGACATATAGCGAATAAACTTGTTATATCAAATGAATTACCAGAGTTGGTAGATCGGTGGGACTGCTGACCCCTGTTCCTTTGGTCGCGTCCAGCACCAGAATTCCTGTCATCATAACGTGATGTTAGATTTATATTATAGAGCATATGAGGACGATAATGATTAAAGATTGGACCTGTTGTTGTCACGGGAGTGATTGTTGCTATTGTTGTTACGGTAGTTACCACTACCGCCCTGCCTGTCCGACCCATGACGGTCATTCCTCTGGTCATGACCCCGGTGACTATTCTGCTGAGTGAACGACTGATGTTGGTCACCACTCTTGTGCCTGAAGAATGGTGAGTGGTACATGTTATAAAGATAAGAAGGTAAAACATGGAATAAGGTCACAAAATTTGATTACTGAAGGTTTACCTCTTGTCTGAACGTTCGGGCCTATCATAATCGTCCCTGTCACGAAGGATCTCAAAGTTGCGAGCAGCATCTGCAACTTGAGCAACATCAGTAAACTCCATGCATAGGACACGGTCGAGGATCGACTTATGGAGACCCCAACGAAAATTCTTGGCCTGCTCTTCTGCAGTGCCAGCAGCCTGTCCAAGAAATCCAGCTAGACGGAGAAAACGCTGCATATACTCATTACTGTTCTCACCCGCCCTTTGGCGAATAGAATGATACTCTCTCTTCAAGCGTTCTTGCTCAGCTCGAGGGAAGAACTGGAGAAAGAACAACTCCTTGAAATCTGCCCATGACAAAGTGATAATCCATGCATCTCCTCCTTTGGCCTGCTTGTAGGCCTTCCACCACGCTAGCGCGTCACCCTCGAACTTATATACGGCCAATCTCGCCTTAAACACATCATCACAACCCATCACATCAAAGATCTTCTCCATGTGAGAGATCCAGTTCTCAGCATCAACTGGAGTTACCGCCTTCTCAAACGTACGGGGTTTTTGCTTATTAAAGCGCTCAAGCCAAGTATGAATAGTGACTGGTGGAGGATTCCCACCTGAGCCACTAGCACCATTACGGTACTCTTCGCGAACTTGTTCACGGATCTGTGGAAGCATAGCAGTTACGGCTGCCTGGACAGCCGCAGCGAGTTCAGCATCGGTACGAGTGTTCACCATCTGGCATTTACAAAAAGGGTTTAAAGGTTAAGCGGTTAAAACGGTCAAAACATGAATGAAGAAACGTCGATTCTGAAGGAACCTATATCTACCCAATCCTCACATGTCAAGTTTTAGAGCCTACAGGTCGAAACCTTGGCTCTGATACCATAATTGTAACACCCCTCTCTGACGAGGAGGAAGAAACGTCATAATCATGGTGTCACATCAAAGCATAAAAGGCATAAATCATAAATGATAGCGCAAGACAAGTTGGAAAGCCGGAATCAAACATCGGCTTCCATTATGGAATTCAACATGCATAAACATAAAGGAAGTCTGAAGGACATAACATGTGTCCAAACCATAAGTCTGCAAGGAGTAAATCATAATAGAAACTTATAATCTACTTTGATAACATTATAATG
>BQNB010111311.1:0-22377 GCA_026074375.1 Tanacetum coccineum
GCACCATATGGTCCACAAGCCTTTTATGGTGCTCGCCCATCAAACAACAATAGGAGTAACAATAACAACCGTGGCAATCGCTGGTAACAATAACCGAGGTCATGATAATGGTCGTCAATTTGATTGGGCATCCACCCAAAATACAGTGTATAACACTTGCAATAGATGTGGTATTGGTCAGATTCCATCACAATGCCTTAATCGTGACCCTTCTACTATTCGCACTCGGCCATCCGCTAACTTTGCAAATACATGTGCTCAATCCTCCTCTAATGCTTCTACAAATTGGCATTCAGACACCGGAGCAAATAGTCATGTGACACCTGATTTGGAAGCGATGGACAATTCAGAGGCATATTATGGTGACGACGCACTTCATGTTGGCAACGGTAAGGGTCTTCCGATTCTTCATATTGGTTCATCTAGACATTGACACATTAACACATTGGAAAAGGGTGAGTTAATAGGTGGGCACATTGACACATTGGAAAAGTGTTAAAAGTGTTCCAAACCGCCTCTCAAAGTCGTTCAAAAAAGGGCCTCAATCCTTCAAACAAAACGCATCTCAATTCAAATTTTTGATCTTTGTTTTGACTTTGAACATCCTTCAAACAAAACGCATCTCAATTCAAATTTCCGCAAAAGATTTATACATGTAATCACTTTTCTTCCTGATTCAATCTTTATTCAAAATATTTGGTTATGCCCGCCATATGTTTGTGGAAATGCCTGCCATAGTTTTAGTTGGTGTTTAGGCTTATTAAGCTTAATTATACAAGTCATTTGGTTATGCAGGCCATAGTTTTAGTGGGTTTTTAGGCAAGCTTATCGGCTTATATTTCATAAGCCCTAATTTTCTGGCTTATTTTGAGACTTATGTGCTTATATAAGTTTATTATGATATGATAAACTTGTATAAGCTCATAAGTCTCAAAATAAGCCGAAAAGTTAGGGCTTATGAAATATAAGCCCAAATGAGCATATGTTTCATAAACCGAAACAAATACCCATACAAAGTCTTGACCTTAACAACCTTAATCTTTAAGTTTTTGAATAAACTTATATGTTTGGGCTTATAAGCTTATATGAGGATTTTTAAGGAACTTGAACTTTGTGCTTTCGTATTAATGCATAAAAAGCCGTCAAACTTTTACATTATGCCAACATGGAAGAAGGATAAGAGGGTCCTAGCAAAATTGAAAGGATCTTTTTTCTACTCAGTTGCGAAAATAAAGAATTACCACCGGTGTCAATCATTTCAGGGATTCATTAAGGACTCCTATGACATCGATTCAAAAACTTTTTTATTTGGCCAAAATCATGATGTTTCATTATATTTTGGCCTACAAGATGTGTACACATTATCAGGTTTCCTGTTAATGGGGAACCGCTTATGTGTGATGATGAAGAGACTAAGATTCTTTCCAATAAATATCTTGGCAAATATGACGAAAATCGTGAAAGGCCAATGAGAATGAAAAGAAAGTGGCTGGAAGATAATTTTGAGAAGGTTCCCTCTGATGCAACAGAGGAGACACTTTCATTTTATGTGCAGGCATACATACTACACCATATTGGCACTTTCATTCTTCTGGATGCCAACAATTCTTCTCATTATCCGGTGTATTGGTTATGCTTCTTAAAAGACCTGAATCCTGGTGCATTACACGGTGTTGCATGGGGCGCTGCTGCCTACTGTATGTTGACTTACAGATTCCCAAAAGAAACAACTAGTCTTGTGGGACCATGGTGGCTTTATGAGGTATTTTATAAATTCAGACTTGACTTTGTGTAATAAACTTTTCTATGATTATTCCGACTAACAATTTGACCAAATTCATCTTTAGCTTTCTTTTTTGGAAAGAATTCCTAAAATAAGAGTAGCTTTATTGGGGGAGGGCTCATCTTCCGTGTCAGAGAAAGACATCCCTCTTTTTAAGCACTATTTCTAACTCATGGAGGCACCGAGGAAAAATTCATCAGCCAAGGTACAATTAAAAGACCGCTTGGAATCTATCCGGGACAATATGACAACTAAGGTATATTTTTGCAAATCTGAATTTTAAACATCCATATAGCCAATACCATTTTCAATTTTAGGTAGTTTAACTCATTAACTTGGGTAATATTTCAGGATATAATCGTGAAATCGTATGAGGACTATCCGTCATATCGTTCTCAAAGAATCTTTTTTACTCGGGCAGTTACGTTCAACTTTAACAATTTGGCATATCATGAGCCGGTAAAGGGCTACTTGCAACTTTTAACTCAAAAACCAAACGAAATGGGTGATCGGGATCTTCTTAAGCCAGTGTCGTCTAAGGGAAGAAAGATAAGAAAATTGTGCGAAAGATATGCAAAATTCATAAAAATTTGGGAGGACAGACATGAAGAAACCTGGTGTATGGATAACAACGATTCCTCTTTTGCCATTCCAATTACTCGCGATCCGAAAGAAGAAATTATTCTCGACCAAGAAGAAGAACCTATTTCCGACCAAGAAGGTAATAATCATATCACATCTAAAATACTAACTTTGTGACATTTTTTATACTTTGCCGATGAAATGACAGATTCGGAAGATGATGATGGGTGACCTGATTGTTTGGAAGGTGATGGAGGTAGCCATGAAGACAGTATTCATTTCAATTCCGACCGAGAAGGTAATAATCATATCACACCTACAATATTTGTAAGCTATTTTGACATTTTTCTATACTTTGCTGATGAAATGACACATTTTGAAGGTGATGATCGATATGATGCTTCTCAATATTCCCCCAAATCAGCCGATGAAATGACACATTTTGTAGGTGATGATCGATATGATTCTTCTCAATCTGCTCCCACATCAGCCGATGAAGATAGCCGATGAAGATACTGAAAGTAATATTCGTAGTCGCACCTAAAATATTTGCAAGCTATTTTGACATTTTTTTATACTTTTAGCAAAACTTTAATAAATATCTATTTCATTAAAAATAAGATTTACATAGTGGTGGAAGGGCTAGCCAAACTAATTCTTTTGAAATGACAGGTATAGAAGATGATGAAAACAGAGATACGTTCAAAGAGCACAAAATGACAGGTATGGAAGATTCCCACGGAAAGCCCAAGAAAAAGAAAAAGAGGACTAGAGTGAGTGCATTGTTGTCTACGGCAAAAAGGTTGACGGACGGTCTTCCCAAGAAACGCACAATTACACAATGGTCAGGGTTAATGAATAAAACAGATGTTAGGGGGGACCGTGTAGTCAGGCCACATAAAAGAAAATAGAAAGAAAATAGTTTTCTACTGATTGTAATACCAAACACCTTGTTTAATGTTTCGATGATTTGGGTCTGCAATTCTGTTCTACGTGACCTGTTGGTTTGCTGCAGATGTTTTTAGGGTGTTTCGATGATTTGGGTCTGTAATACCAAACACTTTGTTTAATATTTCGATGATTTGGGTCTGCAATTCTGTTCCTGTTGGTTTGCTGGTTACCCAAAAAAATAGGCTCTAATGGATTTTTCTCTTATTTTTAGTTGTTATATCTTCCATCCATGAAAATTCATTAGAAAAAACTAAAGATAGGAGAAAAATTCATAGACGCTATGAACATTGTTCATAGTCTCTTTTAGACTCATTTGATCTGAAACTCGTTCCATTCTACCGTTATTGAATATTTGAACTAGTTTTATGTATAGTACCATCACCTATGTTATTAAATTCGATTTTCATTGAAATTTAATGGATGGAAGATATAATAACTAAAAATAGGAGAAAATTCATTGGACTCTATGAACGTTGTTCATAGTCTCTTTTAGACTCATTTGATCTGAAAGTGTATCGTTATTGAATATTTGAACTATTTTTATGTATAGTATCATCACCTATGTTATTAAATTCGATTTTCATTGAAATTTAATAGATGGAAGATATAATAACTTAAAATAGGAGAAAAATTCATTAGACACTATGAACCTTGTTCATAGTCTCTTTTAGACTCATATTATCTGAAACTGGTTCCATTCTACCGTTATTGAATATTTGAACTATTTCTATGTATAGTATCATCACCTATGTTATTAAATTCGATTTTCATTGAAATTTAATGGATGAAAGATATAATAACTAAAAATAGGAGAAAAATTCATTGGACACTATAAACCTTGTTCATAGTCTCTTTTAGACTCATTTTATCCGACACTTGTTCCATTATACCGTTATTGAATATTTGATCTATTTTTATGTGTAGTATCATCACCAATATTGTGCTATCCTTCTGTCTAATGACATGTCAATCATTAATTGTATGATTAGGATTTACTTACTCATCATTACCTCTATTTAATTGTAGTTATTTTGGGCTCAATAATATGGATAAAACAATATATTATAAAATGTTCAATTTCAAATAATATGTAGTCTTTTTCAAAACTATATGTTTTTCAATATAAATTATGAGAAAAACGGATTTAATAACATATATTATAACACTATACATCAAAATAGATTATAAAATGTTCAATTTCATAAACATTGCTCCATTATCATCAGAGGTAAGGGGTCTTTGTAAACATGGGTCCATTATAACCCTATACAACAAAATAGGTTCATTGCAATATCAATTTTGAGAAGTCAGTTTTTTCTTGTTGCTGCATTGCTTGTTCTTCGACGGGAGTATACTTTAGAACATGTTTTCTTAGGATTAAAAGAAGAGTTTTCAGGCGCTCTTAGGATTCTGAGTGCGAGACGACATCTTTGCTCTTCGCTGATCCACTGAAATATCAATTTTCAGAGTGTTATGTTACATATGCATATAGAATAAATTACGTGGAGCAACATTATTTTGATCATACCTTCTCCTTATGTAATTCCATCACTTCATCAGGATATTCCATAAAGTGCCTTTCCCTAGCGACAATCGCCTTTTTCCCTGGCGAACATTTGTGCCTTTCCCTAGCGACAAGTCGCTGGGGAATGTTCGCTGGGGAAGCCTCGTAAGGGATTCTTTCCCCAACGATAATCCCCAGCGACGAGGTGGGAATGTTCGCTGGGGAAGCCTCGTAAGGGAGTATATATATAGTTATTATATCTTCCATCCATTAAATTTTTATGAAAATCGAATTTAATAACATAGGTGATGATGTTGGGTTATGGTAGTCGGCTAGCACGTATACGTTACGAATATGTGAGCCTATTGGGGGCACACACGTTAATACACGGAGAATATGTTTAACGCTTCACAAACATTATTAAGACAAAACCACAAGGACTTAAATGAATAAAGGCATAAACTTGTTATGTCTTAATGAGCTAGAAAAGATGGGATATACTTCAAATTCCAGGAACTCGTTTGGAATATTATATGGGATCTAGGAGCCGGTTTTGATAAAGCATGGAAAGGATTGTGTTGTAGATAAACTAGGACTTGTTTCCTTGTTTATCTATACTAGGGATTGATGACTATATATATACTCCTCATCTCATAGTCGAAAATATGATTCGGACCACTAACTTAATAAACCAGATAGTTATTTTGAGGTAAACTAAAATGGTAACGTCAACACTTAAAATGAGACGAAGAGAGTTGTACACAAACACTTTTAATAAAGCATGTTGATACCTTACTTTCAAAACAGATAAACACTATTGAAATAAGGAATCCCAAACACTACATTATAGGATTGTAGTAATAAGAGGGTTAAGTGGTTCATATGGATTGTTAAGTGTGAGTGCTAAACTTAATATAATGTCCTCATCTTGTAAGTTGGGCCAACTATGTTAATAACATTGAAGTAATTATGGTGACTAGTCGAGTACCCGCGCCTAGCGGCAGCGGTTTCTAGTTTCGACAACATTTCAATGGCGATTAATTGTTTGTCGTCATATATGTATCATTGTCGAATCCTTTTTAAAAAGACTGTTTTTCTGATGTCATGGTTGCATTCTATTTTTCTGATAGCGTATTCGTGTTTCGGAGTGTCATTTTTGATAGCGTTACTTTAAGCAGCATTAGTCGATTAAGATTGAAATAATAAGAGGTTGAAGCATTGTATCCCACGCTTAGCGGCAGTGGTGTATAGGTTTTGATGCACGGCGATCAGTGTCTTTTCCTTTTGGCACGTATCGCGGTGGTCTAATGTGTGTGGTTTAGGAGAACACAATTGACACAAACTTTAAACTTCATTTTCGTGAAGATTAAATAAGCATAAAAACTTTAAAAATTACGCTTATGGCATTTACCGTAACGGTAGTGAAATGACTTTTTTCTTCCTCAAAAATAACATAAACACTAAGGCTGCGTTTGGTATGCACTTTTTAGCTGCATGGAATGGCGTGATAGAACAAAATAATTGTTTGGTAGATAATGAAAAGAAAAAGTAATGGAATGATTATCAAAAATTCATTCCATATCACAAGGTAACTTTTGAGATGATACCATCTGACAAACGCATGTAAGTCACACAAATTTTTTTTATTACTTTTATTTTTTGTCTTCTTCTTACATGGTTGATAAATAAAACAATAAAATATATTTAAATAAATATATAAATTAAATAATTATTAATTTTCTCTCTCTTACTTTTCTTTCAAACCAATCTCAAATTCAAATCTGATTCTAAACCCACTTACAAACCAAACGGACCCTAACATTTTTTCATATAGGTGTTTTTTAAAAAGATTTTATTTCTATGACATAACCTTTTGAAATAGATAAAAGATATATCGTTATGGATGCACTTATTAAAGTGGGAGGAACGGTGGTGTCAAATGCTGGCGCCGTTCAACGGCGCGAGAAAACTCAACGGCGCACTGTTCCGGACCTCGTGCCGTTGGGTTTGGCGCCGTTGCAACCAGCCACGCCGTTGGCAAAAAAAATTTAATTTTTTTTTGTCTTTTTGTGATTTAGTGAGGTATATGTGTACCAACGACACTACATTTTCTGATGCCAATGGATACGGCACAAGTGGTGCCAAAAGATTTCTGATGCCATTGTGATTTTTGCTGACGTGACATCATTTTTGGGTTATTTTTGTCAACGGTACGAGCCGAATGGCACGACTGTCCCAGCTCTTTTAAAATAATTTTCATACCGTTAGGAAAATATTAAATGATAAAAGATACAAATGATGAAATGATGACGTCACTTCACATGCATTTTTTGATATTTTCATGCGAGAGCTCGAGGGTAAAATTGAATTTTTTATTTTCGAGAATATATTAGTTACAATTTTATGTAGCTAATTAATTACAATTTTATGCTATAATTGTGGGTGGCGGAGTTATTTTTGTAAATCTCTAAGTCTTGTTTGTGAGTCCTGAGTTATTTCTTGTGTATTTTTTATAGAGATTTATAGCTAATTAGTTACAAAAATTATAGCCAAATTATCCCTTTATTTTTAAGAGGTTATTTATGGTGTTTAAAAATAGTTTAAACTTGCATATTTATCTCAAAGCAATTGTTACTTTTAACTTGTTTTGCTTTTTGGATGTATTTGAGTCACTCGATGCATGCATTGTCCGGTCACATCATTTTTTTTCAAAAGTTAGGTCCAAACTTATACTTTCTTCTTTCCATAATTATAGTTAACGTATTTTTTTTTTTTTCAAAATAATTGTCCACTTCTAAAAATAAGTAGGGAATTTAGATTAAGTTTATCATATCACCCTCACTTGATATTATTATTACAAATTTTAACAAGTTATAAATTAATCGGTCAAAGAGTAAAAGTGTCATTGTGCAAAAAGTAAGATATATCAAGATATAATGATAATGTTTTTCTTAAACTACGTGTCTTTTGTCGATTGACTATAATTATGAGAAGGAGGGAGTAATATATTCTTTTGATGGGTAAGTGTTATAAACCTTTCTTTAGCATATTTAGAGCATCTCCAATGGTAAAAATAAGCAATGACTTTTTAAAATTTTGAAAAGCTTTTTGAGTGTTTTTTCCAATTGTATTCATAACTTTTTGAATGACTTTTTAGAATTACTTGTTAAACAACAAATCATTTGTAAAAGCTATAGTCATTGAAGGTGTTTTGCATTTAATGCATTAAATATAAAAAGCTATTAAAAGCTTTTTGCATTGAAGATGATCTTACTACTACCCTTCCAGTTTTTGTAGGTGTACTTTTATCATCAATTAAAGGTACTTTTAATTAAAAACGCTTTTTACTATTAACAACTTTATTTCTTCTTTCAAATATGTATTTCGATTCATCATATTCATAGCCATCAACCAAAACCATCATAGTATTTTAAAATATGTAAATTTGATACAAAAGCTAAAAACATACTAGTAAAATTGTCTAAAGTTTAAAAAAATTTAAAACTCAACTACGTCCATCAATTAAAAATTTCAAAATTTTCAGGTTTAAAAGTTACACATATTTAAATATCAAACTTTTTAATATTTTCAAATTATAAAAGATCAAACGTTTTCAAAAATGAAACGTTTCAAAAAAAAAATTAAAAATCAAAATGTTTCACTTTTCAAAAACTTTCAAATTCCAAAATATTCATTTTCAATATATTTCAACTTTTATCAATTACATAATTTAAAAAAAAATCAGTCCACTACCTGATCACACATTTTCTTTTGTTTTATCTTGTCCACTTTACAAGCCTAGTAGTTCATATTTAAATAGTTAAAATCTTTAAAAGTAGTCGTAGATTCAAACAACCTAACTTTGTTATGTAGCTGTCATTTTCGAGGTTTGACTACACGTTTTTTTTTTTAGGCTCTTTGGGTTTACAAACCACCGATCTAGGATTTAAAAATCATCAAGTACATAAGTAGATTGTAAGAAATGGGGACCAATTAAAAAGTACATAAGTAGTTGTAAGAAATGGAGACCAAAAATAAATACTTACACCGATTAGTGGTGTTAAAATTGGAGGGAAGATGATGAAAAATTTGTGAAGGGAAAATGATAGTGTCAAAATTGGAAGGAGATGATGAAAAGTTTGTGGAGGGAAATTGTTGAAAACTTTATTATTATTTATATATATTATTTAAATAGATTACACCCCTTTTTAAATGTGGTGCTACTATTGGTACCAATCCTGGCCTATCCGTGTAAATAGTACAAGAAAAGTACAAAAAAATCACAAAACATTTTTTTTCCCCAGTTTAACAGTGATGTTTTTTTTTCTCAGTTTACAGTGCAACACAGTTTTTTATCAGTTTTTGTTCCGTACTTTATGACAGTTTAATACTTTTTACTTGTTAAACTTTATAATTTTTATTTTGCATTTTGCGTTTCACTGTCTTATAATATAAAAAAAATTATAAAAATAAAAAATAAATAAAACTGGAAAAACCAGGGGGTACAAACAATGTTTTAGGAGGGTACTAATAACTTGACCCTTTTTAAATTGGGTTAATTGCCTAAAAATGTATTATACTTGTTACTTTTTGTTATTGTATGTAGACAACTATTTTTTTTGTCATTGTGTCGCTGAACTTTTGAATTCGTGTTATTGTGTGTATTCTGCGACTAATTCTGCATGTAAAATGACCATTTTACCCTTCAAAATTTGAAAAAAATGAGGGTAAAATGATCACAAAATACACACAATAGCACGAATTTAAAAGTTGAACGACACAATGATAAAAAAAATAGTTGTCTACATACAATAACAAAAAATGACTAATATAGTGCATTTTTAAGCAATTAACCCTTTTAAATTTGTAACATTGAAAAAAAAAATTAAAATTCAGATTTCATTAAAAAAAGTTAAAATATCAAAAAGTTTCATATTTAAATTACTCGTACTTTTCAACTATTAAAAGTTGAATAAATTTCAAAACTTTATGTTACAGTATGATTCTAACAGCTAACAATTTATAAAAAAAATTATAAACACAAAATTTAACAATTATCAAAAGAAACTTATTATCAATTTACACATTCAACGATTTACAACAAATGCATAATTTACTCATATATACCTACAAAATTATTTCTAAAATATCATATTTTACCAAACAATTTACATAACACATGTATAAACGAAACATAATTACAAGCAATCTAGTTATCTACCAACAAATCTCACCACATATGTAAAAAGCAAATCATACATTCTCCCGATGCAATAATTTCTGTTTGCGGCGGCACATATTTTCCAGGGCATCGAGGGTGGATTCCGGCTTAACGGCGACGGGAGCGATGGATTCCGGGGACAACAAATCTACAAGAAAATAATGAAAAACCTGTTAAAAAGATCGGATCTGAAAAAAAACATATAAACCTATAAAAAATCTGTAATACTTATTGAAATAAATATAGATCTAACCACACAAAAAAAAAGCCTCAAGAACCTCGAAAATCAGCTAGTAATTTACAAATACAAATAAGCATCAAAACAAATTACTATCAAACTTGAGTGCAAATTTTAAAAAAGAAACCACATTTTCCACACAAATAAATATGGATCGTTTGTTTGTGTTTTTTTGGTAAGAGAAATGCTAGAACCACAAAAGAATTTCATACAAAATGATGTGTCATGCACTTGTGGAAGCATGTAAGAGAGAGAAGCCAAAAGTGAATGCCAATAAATTTATGACACATCATTTTGTAAACATTTTGTATCAAAAATTCCTTTGTAGTTCTAGCATTTCTCTTTTGGTAATATTTTTTAAATTGGATATTGGTTTGGTAATATTTTAAGATTGGATGTTGGTTTGGTGTGTGTAAATTTAGGTTTTTATATTGGTTTGGAAGTTTAAATCTTAAAGTTGGAGGGTTAGGTTTTGATCGGGGATATCCATGTTTTATAATGGAGTATAGATAAGAAGCTCTTAAGAGAAAGCGACTACTAACTCATTTTGAAGTAATCCTATGACTTGAGGATTATATATGTGTTTTGAAAACGAATAATAAGAGATAATCAACTGTTACAAAATATAATTTTCAAATATATTGTTTAGATTTGATTATGTTGTTTGATATTATAATAATCAGATAATCACTTATTTTAGTGTTTGTTAAATCACATTATTTACTTATTTACTAAGATATACTCGTACCACAAGTTAGGGTGGCTTACTAAACCAACTTTATGGAAAATATACCCTATGTATGAAGTTATTAATGGTTTGTATTGTTTATATTAGCTATAAAGCATCTGTGAAATTCTAAAAAATATGTGACGAGAAACCAAGATGTGTATAAATATACTCTTTGTATAAAATCAGTTGGGTTAAGTTTTAGCATGTTTATATTAGACATTTTCACTTAAATATGGTTAACTTAACATTGTGAAATTCTCCAATGTTATCTTTAAATTCAAAATTTATGAGTTATGGTGAAAGCCAACAACTACATCATAAAGTGTGCCAACAACTAATGCCACAAGGAGAGATACAATTTCATTATATTTTATTTCCTTTACACTGTTAATCTTTGTAACCATTAGATATTTTAAGCAAAAGTATGTGAAAGTGATGGTACAATTCATAAAAATACTCACAAGTTATTACACATATAGATTAAAGGGATAATTCCAAAAGTGGCCCAAAATTCAAACCCAAAATGCAACCCTAAGCTCAGGAACATCTTTTTCCAAAACTGACCCAAAAGTACAACAGTTGCCCCAAAAAGTACACCAAGTTGCCCTAAAAATGTGTATTTTTTTGCCACGTGTCAAATTCTGCACGCGAGTTGTGGTTTACACTTTCTCACACAATACATCTTTGTTAGAAACTTTTGGCGGTTTTAACTTTCGTTAGGCAAACGTTAGACATAATACATCCCTGAGGACTAACGACGAAAATATTTTGACGAGGGATGTATTTTGCACTGCAAACCACGGGGATGTATTTGGCAAATATTTTATTTTTTATTTTATTTTAATTTTAATTTTTTATTGTTTTATTTTTTAATTTATTAATTTTTAAATTTTTTTCTTATTATTATTATTATTACTATTGGCCTTTTTTTAATTTTTTTTATATTATTTATAGTTTTTTTAATCTGTTTGGTACGTTTTTTTTCTTCGTTTTGTCCGTTTTTCTCCGACGTTATTATACGTGTTGGTACGTTTTTGTACGTAGAAAAACGAAATGTATCAAAAAGTATGAAACGTACGAAAACGGAAAAAAACGTAAAAAAAACAATGTATAAAAACGTATTAAAACGTAAGTTTTACGTTTTTTACATTGTTTTTTTGTTTTTGTACGTTTCTATACTTTTTGATACATTTCATTTTTCTACATTTTTTACGGTTGTGAAAAATTTCTATAGGAAAGCGGACAAATCAGTAAAACAAACGTATAAACACGGAGATAAAAAACTTATAAAACGTACCAAAAATGTACTAAAATGTTAAAATTTACCAAAACATATTCTTTAAAATGATAAAAACGGATGAAAGGTATGAAAACGTAAAAAAACGTATTTATAACGTCGGAATAAACACGAAAAAAACGTACCAACACAGATAAAAAAAGTTAAAGAAATAATAATATATAAAAAATAAAAAAACAACAATAGTAATAAGTCTCATTCCATTATATGTAAAGAGTGATGCATTTTGATTTTTCATAGAGTAGCTTTTGTTCTTCAAAAAAAGAGTGGGAGCCCATGTAGGTTATAATAATTTTTTATCTATTATTATTATTATTATTATTATTATTATTATTATTATATTAAGTTTTTAAGTTTTATAATAATAATAATAATAATAATAATAATAATAAATTTAAATAAAAATAAAACAAATAATAAAAAACAAAAAAAATTAAAAATTAAAAAAAAAATTGCAAAATACATCCCTGTGGTTTTTTCACACAATACATCCCTCGCTAGAAGATAACGGAAAAATATTTGCATCGTTCGTCCCCAGGGATGTATTATGTTTAACGTTTGCCTAACGAAAGATGTAAACGGCCAAAAGTTTCTTACAGTGATGTATTGTGTAAGAAAGTGCAAACCACATGGATATATTTTGCAGTTTACTCTAAAAGCTATTAACAACTTAAATGACCTATATGTCCTTAAATCAATTATAAAAGTTACATATGCCATGCTATCTTCATTAGATGATAAATATAGGCATATAGCTCAAGCCTGACTTGTGGGTTTGGGTCCATTATGATTTCCAGGTTATTGTCCTTATAAATATTTGATGAAATAATACAAAACATCTTATGGGTTTTCATTGTTTAACATAGGGTGGCAGCTAGGGTTTGACGGAGTGGTTTAGGGGAGGCAACTCAACGTAGCCATCTAGGTCTGAGGATCAGACCCGCTCCGATACCATGTTAGACAATGAAAACTCATAGGATGTTTTGTATTATTAATCAAATATTTATAAGGACAATAACTTGAAAACTCTAATGGATCCAAACTAACAAACCGAACTTGGGCCATATTTATCATCTAATAATCTTAGTATTCTAAGTTGCTTTATACTCATCAATATGACTGTAAAATGCTACGTTTGATATCAAACTAAAAGAAGTCATCATGTTGTTAGTTACGATTATAATTTAATACTATTAAACAAATTAACGTTATTTGTTTATTTATGTTCATGAACTTTTGATTATGCGCTCATAAACGTTCACTTACACTCATGCATTTGCATAAATCGAACATCTTAGTTTTTTATTTTATACTTTTTATTAACTACCTTAAAGTAAAATCCAAATTACGTTCAATTTGTTATTTATATACTGAATGATGTCATTATGGTTGCATTTGTTAAAATCCAAATTACGTTCAATTTGTTATTTATATACTGAATGATAAGTGTACAAACTTAAATGATGTCATTATGGTTGCATTTGCTTTGCATAACTACGTGACAGTGATGAAGAAGATATGATGTTTACTACGAGTCATGTACATGAACTTCACGATGTTAGTGTCCATGAAACAAACACCGAAAATGTCTCTCAAGAAACATCTAAGAGATGAAACGAATCTAAAATGATATTGCTACATCAATATGAAATTGACATTGTTAATGACTATTATAAACATGCTTTATTTAAAGCACTACGATAATTATTTATTAATGAGTTTATTTTTTTATGTTTTACAAATGTTTACAGTTATAAATATGTTTTTTATGTCATTTTACATCTTATAATAACTACTTTACCAAATAATTTTATTGAAAAAAGATCCAACTTGTAGCTTATGTTAACAATTTGTAGTTTACAGCTTACAACTAATTTTGCCAAACATACCCCAAGTGTGTCTGCACGAGATGGTTTCGAATCTTTATAACATCGCTATAAAATCCAACATATTGTTGGAAAACCGCATCAAACCTCCTATTTAAATTTTTTGAGAAATGTATTATAAACGGTCTATCTTACATATAAAAAGAAAACACATTTGCTTAGAACTTAAAAGCCTAAAAACTGAATAATGTTGTTTGACTAAAATACTCTTATTTATACATAATAACACAATCTATCAAAAATTTAAATACAATTTAAACAAATAAGTTAATAACTTTGTTCACACACATACACACGCACACACACACCCAAAAATACACACACATACAAAAGTAGATATATAGTATAATAAATATATATATAAATATATATATATATAGTATATATATAAATATATATATATATAATATATATATATATATATATATACATTGAAAAATACTGCACACACAAATTGGCACTACTCTACATCGTGCTGCTATGCGCGTACATGACAACATGCCTTTATCTCGTGAAAATTTACACGAAATCGCCAAATATATATTTTCCCCAAGTATTTTTAGGAACTTTGGGGCATTAATTTAAAATGATGCGAGATTATATTAAAACATTAAAATAACAAATTTCATTCTTTATTTAATAGTTGTGAAGTCCTATAAGTAAAAAAGTGTGAAAAATCAATGGGCCTCGACATCCAAAAGTAATACCAATAATAATGGGGCCTCGACTTCTAGAAATAACGGACTTGGGAATTCGGATGATATTAATCTTGTTTCTCTAAGGAATTCGTTTGCAGTTTTGAATGAACATCATAAGGTTTTTGAAAATGTGGACATGACAAAGGCTTGAAACGAAGGTAAAACCGTTATGGATGCGACACCGGTTGTGGATGAGAGTGATAGTAATGCGACGATGTATACGATGAGACAACTCAATTCATGGCCACAAGTCACCCTAAAGCTACTACTGTAGAGTCAACCAAGAGTGGCAGTGGAGGTGGGAGTAAGAGCGTGTATGAACGTAGAAAGGAGTCTTGTGATGAAGACACATATGATGATGATGAGTGTTAAGCTTGCGATGTAACTAAATATCAAATTGCAATTTGTGTTGTATGTGATATCAATCTTCGTGGTCAAATTAGAAAGTATGTTATATTTGATGTCATTCGTTAGTCAAATATAATCTAGTGGTTAGTTTGTTTTCTTTTGCTTAGATCTTGAATAAATCAACTAAAGTTATAGTCTACATTTGTAGTTACTTAAGTTATTCGATGTCGAGCTTCTTCTAGCCTTATGAAAGTTCGCCGAGTTATAAAACCGAGCTTGAGCCGAACAAAATATTGACTCGATTTGACTTGTTTACGCAATTGAACAATACGTGTCATTGCTTGAGTTCATGACTTGACGAATAGTGGTTTCCATGTTGAGTTCGAGACTTGAACATTAAAACCAAAATCACTATTCATATCTACGTCTAGGGGTGAGCAGGTTGGTGCGGGTCTTGGCAAAAACCAAACTGCATCCGCAATTGCGGTTTAAAAAAATAAGAATCCGCAATTGCACGGTTTTTGCGGTTTTGGTTTTTTACAGTTTCGGTTTTTACTGTTTGATTTTTGCGGTTTTTTTCGGTTTCTATAGGTTTTTTTTTAATTCTTATTTTTCGTATATATTTATTAGAATAAATCTATTATAAGGTTACATGATGGGTTGAAACATATATATAAAATGTTGTGTATTATTATAAAAATATACTTATATATCAAAGGCCATGATGCACATTTAATGAACACCGACCTGACCCATATCATTAACTCTTTCCCTCTCAACCCATATCATTAACTCTTTCCTCTCACTTTCCTTCTTCTCAATTTCTCAGTTTACGCACAGTGGTGACTAACCATACTACAATATGCATGATTGCCACCAGTTTCTCAGTAATTGTCATCAGAGATTTATATACACCGTTTGTTTTCGATGGTTTTCTTGAGAAGGCCTGTTGTTGCATTTGGGTATGTTCATATATCTATTGCTTTTATCTTACTTTTATGAATGTGGATTGAATTGTTGATCATATTAGGGTTTAATTAATTGTTAATGATATTGTTTTTGGCTGAATTGCGCTCCATTCTTTGTTGTTTTCTTTTGAGTGCTTATTCAGTTGTGATTAGTTGTTGTTTTGTTTCTGTGCGGCTTTACCTATTGATGATCGGTTAAAAACACACAGATTGCGGAACATGTAAAAAAATCTGATAGTATGTGTTTGGTTGGATTTTGGGCAGGTTTGGCCTTTGGGCTGGTTTGGCCGTGGCTGAGAGCTTGATGCCGAATGGTGTTTTGCTTGGCTTATGAACATAAATCGGCTGGCTTATGCTCTTTCAATGTCGCCGCTCCTTTTGTTGCCGTTATCCATAGCATGCGACGATGGTTGCAGGTGCGTGATGATGGTGACGGGCTCATAGGCCACAAGATAAGCTGACACACAGTATATTATATTATACTATTTAATTAAAAGGCAGTCGTCGCATTATTGTGAGCCTTTTCTATGGACACTATGATATAAACAATAGGCGATGATGATGATTTTCTACTGTTGTGTTTTTTGTGAGCCACGGTTTACAAACACCTGTATTTTGGCGAGGTAACCACAGCTAGACTGTGGTTGCAGCCATGTAAGGTGTTTCGTATGGTTCCCACACTAGTGGATCTGAGCCTTATAAGTTTGTAACTTGAATAAACATGTGAAGCTGCTTATACCAAATTCGTTCTGAAAAGCATGGTTATTGCAATGCATTCTAGCTAAAAGCGTAACCATTTGCGGTTTAGCGAGGCAACATACTGACGTGAGAAGGTTGGTGTAATGGAGGTGAAAAGATGAGAGGATATTCGGTTATACATGGGTTACTTTACAAATGAAAGAAGCTATTGTCGATTTGATGTTGGGCTACACGAGGCAATGATGAGTTTAGGGGTAGGGAAGCTTAAAGACGAGGTCATCTGCACCTGGCATGCAACTTACGGAATGCCGCCATGGCATACGTTTCTTCGCTGTCGCTACTATCTGACCTATACGTTGGCGTTTATCTCTTCCAGCCCAACGCAGGTCGAGTCGACTCTGCAAAGGATCCAGGTACATTAACATGTTTGATACCGCACGTCAGGTATCTTTTTCCGTTGAAACAATGTACACTCTTGATTAAAAGTTTATTGCATATATAATTTATGTATGGCACAACCGTAAGCGAAAACCATTATATTAATAGAGGAATCGTTGTTTCGAGCATATTTATTAACATTCTCGGGATGACCCAGGTTACCCAGCTCCGTTCTTTTTCTCAACTCATATCACGTTGGGGGATTCGTGTCTCCCCTACCAAACTACACACATAGTGTGTATATCCCTCTTTTGTTCTCTGTATCATTCCTCCACCGTTCCTAGAGATTAACATCGACTTCACAACTTCACTTTGCTTCACAACTTCACTTCACCAAGACACTACTATGATCACACCAATCTATCACTACTTACTAAGATCACCCCGATCTAACTATACTTACAATGATCACAACAATCTACTTATTGTACACAACTACGATACACACCTTCACAATATACACAAATGATTTACAAGATATAACACAACTACACAACTATACCAACTATACTATAACACTTCTTGATTTGATGATAAGAAGTATTCTTCTCTTGCACTTGAGAAATTAAGCTTGGATCACTTGGAAACAAAGCTTTATGATTAAATGATCAAAGGAAAGAAATGAGTGTATAAACTGATTTAGAACAGAAAGAAAGTGTGTGCAAAAGGTAAAAAAATCAGTGGGGAATAGTCCAGTATTTATAGGCAAGCTGTGACAAAAAAAATACGTGGCCGGTACCCTTAATTAGGGTGTCGGTCCCCTTAAAATTAAGGGGACCGCCCGTTATAATTAAGGGTGCCGCCCATGCCTGACGCTCCCTTTTTTGTCTTTTTTGGGGGATGTGTTTTCTGGAACATTTCTAGCCGTTTTTGGGTAGAAAATTTGAATTCAAAATATTCATTTGAATAAAACAATTCTTTTAAATCTAAAAATGTTTTGTAAAAGATATAAAAATATTTGTGTCATTTTTATAAAAAGTGTGAGTTTAAATAAAAAAATCCTTTGATCATAAACTACATTAAGCATTTGTTTATTTATACCTTTAAGTGATTAAATTTTTGAAATGAAAATTTACTACTAATTACTTGTTTAAAATTAATTATCAAAACGTAGAGAGATCGAAAAATATTAACAATGTTTTTAGGCATTTAATTATCAACATGAGCCTCATAAGTTTGTAACTTGAATAAACACGTGAAGCTGCTTATACCAAATTAAATCTGAAAAGCATGATTATTGCAATGCAATCTAGCTGAAAGCGTAACCGTTTGCGGTTTAGCGAGGCAACGTACTGAGGTGAGAGGGTTGGTATAATAAAGGTGAAAAGATAAGAGGATGATCGGTTATACATGGGTTACTTTACTAATGGAAACAACTATTGTCGATTTGATGTTGGGCTACACAAGGCAATGATGAGTTTAGGAGTGGGGAAGCTTAAAGACGAGGTCGTCTGCACCTTGGCACTGCGACTTACGGAAGTTGCAGCCATGGTGATCGTTCTTTGCTTCGCTACTCTTCTGAGCCTCATATTCGTTGGCGTTTTGTCTCTTCCAGCCCAACGCAGGTCGAGTCGACTCTGGCAATGGGATCAGGTACATGAACATGTTTGATGAACAGGTCAGGTTACTCTTCTTTCCCTTTGAAACAATGTACACGTCTTGATTAAAATATATCACATTTATAATTTTATGGCATCAAACGTAGCGAAAACCCATTAAATGAATGCAGTGCAAATAAATCAACGTGTTGATCATGCATAACAGAATGAACTATGCTCAACAATCAAATTTAGTAATTGCTATAATAGCATTTTGTTATTGATATACTCAGTAGTTCTCCGTCTAAAACCTAAATTTTTGTTACACATATGTCATTGCCTTTGGTGATTAATTAATCACAAATAAAGAGCTGTCAGAAAATGAAAATATCAAATGGGTCCAAATCATTATATTTAAAAAGTAAGATTATTACAAATATGATATATGGTTGGGTATCATGTTCTATACACATTGCTTTTAAGTAAATTTGACCGACCCATTTGAATGTGTATACTTTTTTATAAAAGGTTACCCGTTTGGATTGCTACTCAACCTGCTCTACCCTCTCATTTTGCCACTTTTGAGATAAACTCACGGAACCAACTTTTACATTGCGCTTTAGGTAAACTATTTGTGGCCGTGCATAATATTTAATTATCTGTTTTGAAGGTTCTTGCTCGGAACGTGCCTCATGGTTCAAGCTATTCTGTATCAGATAATGTAAACACATTCTTCAAAAAGAGCCACCCCTATCACTACCTATGTCACGTCACCAGGTAGTGTTGTCCGCGTTTGTGCAGGACAGACAGTGACGGTTGTGGTTCAGCAGCAGCAGTTGCTTCATATGTCGAAGCAGACTCTAAGAGGCAATGATGCGAGAACATTTGAGTTGGTATAGGTAAGAGCTTATTATCCCTTACGACTGATACGTACATGACTTTTCAATTTGAAACAACCAGTGTTGTTGGAAGTGGTGAGTATGTGAAATAACTGATACGAACTGTAATCAAAGAGATGGATAATAGGTCATCTTTTACACCATGACAGTACGCCTATATAAAACTGAGACAGGCTTTGTTTTTTTTATATTTTCATAACACTTTTTTTCCTAAAATTTGTATCTGTTACAGTCGTGACATGCTTATAAATGTAAAACTCAGCTCAAGAAAGCACTTCAAAAAATATAGAATTTGAGAAATGTGATTAGCATTTTCTTCCAAGATCTTTTAGAAGATGTGTGACTGAACAGGTTTCAAATTTTTTCAGATTTATGTGAAAATTTTCTTAGGAAAGAGGGGTATTTCTCACCAACTAAACACATTCTTAGTTTTGGTTTTTTGGTTTTTTGGTTTTTCGTTGTAGCGGTTTGGTATAGTTTGCCTTTTTTCTTTTTACACATGTATTTGCACAATGGGTTTCAAGTTTACACAGCTGCACCAATACAGGCTTTTACCCCTATATGATAGGTTGATACCAGGGGCTAATGTATGTATAAGAACACTTGGTGTAAATGGTAGACTTTATCTAGGAATTTTTTTTAGTATTTGTAATGTGTTAGTATGCAACAGTTTTTATATTAAGTATGATCTCACACTAATAGGACGAGAACACGAGACTAGGAGTTACCACAGACCACCACCATACCTGCAGCCTTAACACCTTAGCTATTTATCTTCAGGACATAAATTTACCCATTTTCTACAGATCTGTGTAGATCATTATTCTTTTTTTTTGCTTTTTATGATTTGACTATTTGTAAGCGGTTGTTTTTTTTTTTTCAATCCTTTGTGTTTGGATTTGCATCTTGAAACTGTTTAGCGAGACTTAAAGTTGCTCCACTAATATCATAATGTATTGATAAACAGATTCTCAAATGCAGAACTGGAGTTGGAAGTGGAAACAAGGCAAAAGGAAGGCCTCGAAAATGGAGTTAGAACTGTCAAACTTACGGGTCTCGATCATCTCGCGTGATTATCCTTAACATGGTATTATTTAGCCATTCAAATGTATGTATACAAACGCTTATGTAGTTAAAAAGAAGTTTACGTTTCCGATGCCTACTTTCGCTGGCAAACACCCCCTCTCACCATCCAGCTGCTATTTGTAGATGAGGCTCTTGAAATCCCTTACAGTTATTGGGATGGAGCAGGACATCGCCAAGTGATGCAGGTATTTCTTATGTTTAATCTTCAGTTCTATATTATTTAATTTAGTCGCCAACCAATTGTAAAGGTTTTACAACAAAATATTATAAATCAACAAATGTATATAAGAGGAACATTATAAGCTCTTAAGTTATAAATAGTAGAATAGTATACCTATCGACTCCCTGGACCATGCCCGCTGAACCATAACCCCTGAACATAACCCCTAAAACATTAGCAGCTACTGTCAAAATTGACAAGTGACAGCCACCTTATTTTAACATTTTAGTGGAACAAAACGCCACTTTATGTAAATGTAAACTAAGTAGAACTGTGGTGGTGCCTAATAATTTCATTATTTGCGAGCAAGTAGTTGATGCGGTATGATCTTGATATAATTCATTGTTTATGGGTTAGTTATTATGACTTTTGAGATTGTGCGCCTACATATAAGTGTTTGTTTGACTGAATCTATTGGACTGTTTGCGCTTTATAGAATGAATTTATGTATGATTTGATTTGGTTGAATATATGTATGTATTTGACGTACTTTAAATTTTTTATATAGGTTTGCAATGGTTGAAACGGATCGAAAGACAAGGTTAAAAGCACAAATGTCGTCATTGCAACAAGATGTATTCCGAGTTTTACATGGACCTGAAACATTTTAGGCTTCGCGTAAGCATTTGTTAACAAGTTTGTATTGTTATCATATGTCCTGAATGTATATTGTCTACTTTCTGATTATTTGTTCCAGGTAAGAAATATAACCACTCTGCTGAGACGCGTTGAAGAAAAGCGTTTGCGCCAAGAAGCAACAACAAAGAGTCTTACAGAGGCAAAAAGTCAGGTTTGGACGTTAGAATCTGAAACAGCAACTTATTTTCTATTGTTACTGATTAAAATATATTTGTACATAGTGTAACCTAAACACCCCTTTAGAACCTTCACTATCGGTTAAAAAAGGTGTAGCTAATAGCACCAAAACTTGCATTAATATGACTAGATTTTACTCACTTTTCATTATCCTTTCAAACGTCCCTCTTTTAATTAGATCCCCTTTTTTTATTTATCCTAGATCCCCTTTTTTCAAACCCTAGATCCCCTTTTCTTTTGACACCACAACAATCTCCATGGCGATCATCAAATCTTAATCGGTGATTGGCGATCATCAAATCTTAATCGGTGATCCCCCTTATTCAATTAACCTTACCCACAATTAAATAACCTCATCTTAATCAAACCTATTGATCTCCCTTCAATCCAAAATTCTTCTATTGTCTGCTCATGGCCTTTAAATCTCGTAGTAACGCGGATCATACCCGCTTAATTTCCAAATCCATCTTCATCA
>BQNB010111312.1:0-10762 GCA_026074375.1 Tanacetum coccineum
TATAGGTGCATCTGAAATGTGTGGTTGTGGTTTCTTCTTATCATTCTCATTATAAGTTATATATATATATATATATATATATTATTGAGGGTTATTTGTTTGATAACGTGTTTAACAACGAACATCACTCCCACTTATGCAGGGTACAACTTCTTTGCATAAAACAACACCACACTAGTTAGTTTGTTTGTATCAACAATATGGCAGTGTCAAGCTCATAGCTAGTGTATGTAGAATTCCATCTATTAATAAGGAATCGTGCATAACTATCAAAGATAACTTTAAAACGGAAGTGACATCTCAAAGGCAACAAGTTATCAAAGATAATACACAGTGATTATTTACTAAATAAAGATGTTTCACACTTGGAAAGTAATTTATCATTTAAAGCCAAGCCAGAAATAAAGTAGGACGCATATGAGGAAACAACTCATAACTCCCACTGAATTTGACAACATTGCAAGTTTGTCATTTTCATTTATAAAATGCATTACTCTCACTGCATGAATTAGGGGGAAGCTAATTCAGAAGCTTCTCCTTAAACGGAAGTGTATGGGTTACTTAGTTCGTGCCTACTACAGTATTTCTCCTACAAAGTACTACAAAGATGATTCATGTTGGAGTGCAGACCTGAAGTCAAACACCACAGAAGACGTCATCAGCATATGAAGCTTCATGGAAGTTCTTGTTCTTAATCATTATGTACTTGTTAGGAAAATATTGTAAGTAATTCCGTATATCGTCCCGTGGGGGAAGATTGTTGGGAATTCACTTTTACGTGACGACATTACGGAATTACCATAGTTTATCATAGTCACATACGCGAGGACTAGAATAGGCAACTATGTATAGTTTAGAGGCGTATGGGCTATATATACCCCTCTATGGCTTCCATAGAGGGGTTGAGTCATTTTGTATCCTTCATCTATTTTCCATCTAATCACAAGTTCATCTTCCATCTCACTACTCTCTCTCACTAAAATGGCTATCATGTGGTTTGACTCACCAAGACCACCGGATCATAGATTACATGTTTCTACACTGACAACATTATGAGTGTTTCTTCACTAGTGAAAGCAATTTGCAATTTATCTTTCCATTTATTGAATATCTACACATTATTGCTAATGTGAGTCACATTGACTAGTAAGCAAGAACTTAGATGTGCAAGTAAGTATGTTCAAGTTCTAGCCATCTTAGCTATTTACTAACTTGAAAATTTGGCATGCAATTCCTCCTTTATTTGCTCACTTTACCTCAAGGGTGTGCAGCGTCTCTAACTGATTTAAGGAAACAACTATAGACACGAGTTCTCTAGTTATTGATTTTTACAGTATTGCAGTGATATTTCTGTCTTCCAATCAAACCTCATAAATATGTCTTGTTTACAACAAGATATTTTAATCTTGATAGCTGTAGACCCAAGTTCTCTAGTTATCTAAGTTTCTTATTATAATTCAAAGATTTCAAAATCGAAAAAGGATATTGAAGCAATCTTAAAAGAATAAGAAGTCTAATTAACTTAACATGAAGTTCGGTATGAGTTCGATTAGAATTTAGGATAATTCTTATTTTTCAAGGAATATAGACACAGTTTGTCTTTTAGTAGTAAGAACAAACCTTTGTTTACGGTATACGTTGCATAAATACATTAAAAGAACTTGCAAAGTTTATTTTCAGTATTTTTGATAATTCATCCCTTAAAAATTAACTACCCATGTTTATATAAATAAACAATTAAATTTACAAGGGTCTAAGATCTAACTTGATGTTCTACCATTAATGCAGTTGATCTACTAGAAATGGTATAACTCAAAAAGGTAATCTGCGGGAGATAATTGCCAACATGTGCAACTCTTAGCCATTATGGGGCACAAGGCAATATAATCCAGAATTATAATGTCAGGTAGCATGTTTAACCCCATTGTATGCCTCGGGTCAAAGGTCTGACCAACCATACTTGATAAGTCGTCCAATACAAAAACAGTAATTATATAGTCTCAGGTTTGACCATACGATTGTTGTATTACCTTGTTTTGCAAATTCACCTAAGACTGTCTTAGAGTAAAAATACAAACTCAAGTGATTTCATACTTGGATGGAAAATGACTTAATTTTAAGGGTATAAATATTTTGATAAAAACAAGGTTACTAAAATATGTATAAGGAAGCATGCATACAACCTTATAACACTAGTTATTTTTAAAACATTTCCAATTTCGTTTTAAAAACTTTATATAAATAGAAATCACATAATTTTATAAACCACATGCCATTTATAAAATTAGGGTTACCATGTTTACAATATTTCCATGTATAAGTGATCTTACTACGGATAAGGTTAATTCCCCACGAGAAATAATCAAACCCTAGTAATGATTACGACATACTTTAAATATTGTTAAAACATTTATGTAAAATTTGTTTATTCTTGCATTGTTTCGTCGCGGGTTCCCTTGCGAAAACCACTAATCCCATGCGTTGTAGAACATTTGCAAGAAAATTACAAAATTTACGTATATAGTTGTTAGGATTAAAAATGTGGTGTCTATATGGAAATTACACTAGTTTATGTTTAAGTTAAAACACAAGGACTAAATGTGTAATTAGTCCAAAGTGTCCTTGTGTTTTGCCTATAAATACTCCCCTCTAATTAACATTAGAGGGTGAAGCTCAAATTGTATTTTCCTTTCATTTTACATTTTAATAAAGTTTTGAAAATTATGAAAATACTCTCTCTTCATAATGGCTTATTCATACTTTGAGCTTCCCCGACCTCTTGATATCGTGAATCGAGAAACCTCACAAGTGGTATCAGAGCTGCACAGGCGGTTCGTGATGTTTTACAGCTTATTCTGATCAGCTTATTTCGAGTTTATTTTGGCTTATCCAGTCCAGATTCAGTCAGATTCAATTCAGCAGCTTATTAAAGCTAATTTCGGTCCAGATTCTGCTTGTTTATACATCAATTTACAGCTTATTCATTTTAGCAGCTTATTTCACAGCTTATTACATTTTAGTAGTTTATTTTTGATTTTTGATATGTGTGATGAGATCAAGTTTGGCTGCTTACGGTTTTATCGTAAGAACAAACTCAGTCAGATTCAATCATAAGATGCGGTTTAACTGCTGATTTCACATTTTTGGAACTGATTAATCATCAATTTCAGAAGTAATTTTAGATCTATCATTTTCGGTAGTCAAAATCGACAGTTGACTGGTCAAAGTTTGTTAGATTTGGTCAAAGTTTGTTAGATCTGGTCAAACTACAAAATCAGAAGTCAAACTCGGAAGCTTTAGTCAAACTCGGTATTCTAAGTGCTTATTCCGAGTTTCAGACTTATTCCGAAAATGATTCCGAAAAACAACTTTGTACCGAATTTATACCAAAGACTCATCAAAATCAAAAACAAGAAATCCAACAAACACAGACTACTGAGTTTCTAAACTCGGTTAACAGCCAAGACAAATCCTTCAAACAATTCATCTCAATTACAACAAATCCAAACTAAACCTACATCGCATCCTTCTCCAACTCAAACCATAACTCTTCTTCACAATACCAATCAGAATCGAAACCAAATAGAAAACAATAAACGTGAACTCAGATTTATTCTCTTCTCGTGTTTTACATTAAATATGTGACTTTTAAAGATCAAAAACATGGGAGAATTAGTCATCATCGATCTGTGAAACATATCAAAAGCCCTCTCTTTGATATTCGAATATAAAGAAAGGAATATAACAATTTATGTTATCTTTTTTCTTTGATTCGGTATGACAAGAATGCAAAACAAACAACCCTACCTTAGATCTTAGTTGTTAACAAGATCTTGGAGTTGCCACATATTAATGGGGTTTGTTGTGCTTGCATTGCGTGTTTGTGCTTTCAAACCAACAGATGGGCTCAGTCTTGAAAGATTTGGAAGCGAGTCAAGATTTGTGTGAAAGAATGGATATAGAGTTTTGTGATTGTTTCGAGTTACTGTGTCATGGGAAGTGATTGCAATAAGGAGATATGAGATGTAACTGGTACGTTTGATTTTAGAAGAGAAGAAATTGTTAAAGCTCTTTTCTTGTTGAGAAATAAGGGTGAGTTTGTGGCTGTGAGAAATGTAAATGAAGTGATGGGGCGGATGTTTCAATATTATGTAGCGTTTGTGTTTTAAGTGATATGAGATAGGGTTTGGTAGTAACTCAAGAGTTAATGGGCTGGTTAAAACAGTAAACGAAAATGGGCCTCACTAAATTTTAAAAAACGAGCTATGTGGTTATTTGGGTTTTACCGAAATTCTGATGGGCTGGCATAGATAGATACTAATCAAATTTGGGCTATATTAGTTACATAACGAAAATTGAATTGGGTTGGATCTGAATTTGTGGGTTTAAAATGCTAGAGGGCTGAATTTTATTTTTTTTTATTAAATCTTCGGAAACAAAAACATCACTTATTGCTTAAAATGATCCATATCAAAGATTCACGAAAATTGTTCAAAAGGTTATTCTCGGGATTTAACCGCAAAAATTGATTATGGGGATGATTCGTTATCATTTATTTGAAGTTGAAGTGGAATTTCACGGGTGCGTGTACTTATCATATTTTAAAAGTCGGGGTTGGTTGGTTGATGACTTTCTAAGATAACTTGCTCGAGCTTATAACCGGTGTTGATGAAGACTTGTCAAATATAGAAATGTGTAATCTATAAACGCAAAAGTTAGTGCTCAATGCGCGTATTTGCTATCACTTAAAGGAGTTACGTTGTAGTGCTCAGTGTCTCACACAGTTGAGGATTTGTCAAGAGACTTTGGTCTACTTATACTTCAAGGAATTATGTTGTAGTATTCAGTATAAGTTTGGAGTCATGGATAGTACAAGACATAAGACACAAGTTTGGGATATTCTACTTCAACATCAAGTTTGTAATACTGAGTTTTCTCCATCAGTAATCATTACAAAAAGCTGACATAATATGAGGTTGGTATTAAATAAGTCTGAGGAGAAGCAACTTCACACATGACTTCTCTATCGAACATTCGGATGTAACCAAATTATGATTATTTTGATGGTCATCAGATATAATCAGGGGGGAAGAGTGTTTGATAGATGCAACAATCAAGGGGAAGAAATGTGTACATCCGAGACATAATTGACTTTGGTGTATACAACATCCGGGACTTAATTGACTTGGAGGTTATAGTTTCTAACTTCTATGAGTTGTTTGTGTGAAGTATGAGCTTGTTCCCCTGAATGGATTGGCTACTAATCCGCAATGAAGAAGTCGGATTTGCTGCTAAGTGTGGTTTACTTCATCTTCTATAAATTCCGCTGCGAGCTTAAACCGCTATAGTTAGAAGATATGTCAACTACATTAAAGTTTCATATTTGCTTCGAATGGTTGTCTGTTTGGGGGGAAGCAGTTGAACTGCTTGAAGACATGTGGTATGAACTGGGAGGAAGTCAACTCAGTTTATACATATTACATTGTATTCTCTACAAGTGAAGAAATGATTCAAGCTAAAGTACATGTTAAAGACAAAGCAAACTGCAAATATCTTTAGCTATTTGTACTTGTAGGATACATTGTAAGTAATTTCATATGCCACCACATTGGGGGAAGGTTATTAGGATTAAAAATGTGGTGTCTATATGGAAATTACACTAGTTTATGTTTAAGTTAAAACACAAGGACTAAAAGTGTAATTAGTCCAAAGTATCCTTGTGTTTTGCCTATAAATACTCTCCTCTAATCAACATTAGAGAGTGAAGCTCAAATTGTATTTTCCTTTCATTTTACATTTTAATAAAGTTTTGAAAATTGTGAAAATACTCTCTCTCTTCATAATGGCTTATTCATACTTTGAGCTTCCCTGACCTCCCGAGATCGTGAATCGAGAAACCTCACAATAGTCCATGATTTAGCAAAGTGTGCGTATCAATATACACACAATAAGCATTTTAATCATGTACTTTTAGTCCATATTAATTTTGAAAATCATTTTTTGCATAATTATATATGTAATAAAACGCCACAATATATATAAAACATGCAAAAGATATTTACCAAATTAATCACACTAAACAAAATCATTTACGTAATTAAAACAATAATTCAACAAAAGTCTTCTCATCTTTTGAAATTAACCAATTAATTCACGTAATGATTTCATGCATACCATACAAAACAAGCATGCATAAAATATATTTAGCTTAATAACTATGATTTACATGCACGTAATCCATGGTTGACAATTAATAAGCAATAAATAAGCTACAATTTATTTAAATCGCAAATTATAATACATGCATTTATAATAAGCGAAACAAATCTTTCTAAAATATAACCATATTTTATTTCTTATTTTATGTGATATTTAGGGTAAAATATTTCACTAAATAATATCTTAAAATAGGTTTTCACATAAAAGGCAAGAAATATTCATAAATATGCATTTATATTTTAGCCGAATCTTCCAAAATACATACCATATTTATATTTTCAGATTTTATGTGTTTTATATTAGTAATTATTTCAGAAAATAAATTCTTAAAATAAATTACACATAAATAGAAAGAAAATATCATAAAATATGTGTATTTTAGGTATTTTACCGTTTTTATGTAATTATAACGCTATATGAACGGCTCGTGATGCCACTGTTGGGAATCGTTATCTAAATAACCTAATATTACGTGAATATTAAACGAGCTACGCAGCGGAATTAAACTCATATAGCACTTATAATTAACATAAAACATAAACACAAAACATACCGAATAGCAACCAAGCTACGTGAAGAACCGTAGATTTCTTCGAGTGCACGCATGTGTGTAATACATTTGAAACTAAAAACCCTTCGAGTTACTAAAGTAAGTAATCTCTACGTGTATCGTACACTACAAGGAGAGGAGAGGATAAGGGATGGGAATTATGAGCTAGGGGGTCCTCTATTTATACAAGAAATAGAGCCTTCTAGTTTACCAATCCCACCGATGTGAGATAAACTCTTTTTCCCTTCCTTTTACCTTAGGCCGGTCGAAATCCCATCCAAACAACCCTTTGGGTTATCTTTTTGACTTTTCTAATTATTATGTATAATTACATTTAATTACACATTAATTAAAAAGCCTTATAGTTAATTATTCGTAACCGAGCTAATTAACGACCGTTATTATTCTATCGTTGGAAGATTGATATACATAATAAATATACACTTATATTATTATATACATTAATCGAGTATTAAATACATATATAATAAATATACGCTTATATTATTATATATATACCAATAGAGTGATATCTATGTGTATACGTGTGCGACCCCGTAGGCTCATGTATTCCTAGCCGTATAAATATGTGTATGACATGAGCACAAACCAACAGCTCCCACTTGCGAATGTCATAGTCATATAATATAACATACTAACATTGACAAATAGTCTAGCAAAATCATCAATGATCCCAGAAATACTTGAGTATGCAGTTTCAGTAAACAACTCAGCCTTTAATGGTTTAAGTTATGTAACACCCCCAAAATCACAACGCAACGGAATACCGATTGGGGTGCTACTTCATAGCATAAAGTACAAGTTACAGAAAACGACTCTAAGTGAGACATTTTAAAAAATCAACCATTCGATAATTTTTATAAAATATCATAGTTACAACAGGTCCCGTTTATAATGTATTAGAAAACATTATCAAAACGTTTATTGAATGGTATCGAAATTATAAAGCCTTCAAAAATATTTATATCTGCGCGACTCGAATGCTCCCAATGCTCAGCTAGCAATATTATAACCTGAGAAAATACATGCAAAACGTCAACAATAATGTTAGTGAATTCATAGGTTTAAGTAAAAGCAGTATTGAATTAATTCAAGAAATATTTCAGTAAGAAAAGAAACGTTACAACATTTAAAAGTATTAATTCCGAAATCCAAGTAGTGATTCAATAACTCAAGAAATGTTCGGTAGTCGACCACAAGAATTAGGTAATAGGAGACTACGAAACAAATTCAGTAGTCCAAAACATGTATTATTGCATTAAGCTCATGACCCTAAAACCTTAACGTAATGCCCTTTGAAGTATATAGAACATATGCCTAACATTCTAAAAGAATTCAACCTGTTAAATGCGTCATGGCCAACTTGTGACTAGAAATTCAAGGTGGAGATTGTTACTCCCAATAGATCTACCCACAACATTCACCCTTACTCAACTAGTAATTAACGGTTAATGATAAAAGAGACTTAATTTGCATTGCGGTAACTTAGGCAATAATATTCAGGCAACAATCTGGATAGCATACAGTTTGAAAGCACTTGTGTCCAATGTAAAACAAGTAATGTGTTCAAAACTCTTGGTTTTCATATATAGGAATTCAATGATCTCAAATCATGTAGTAAGCAAATCAAGCTTTAGTAAATTCATGAGAAAACGGCCATGAATTACACATGTTTTATAGCAAGTAAAAGCTTTAGTAAAGATAGTCACGTAACGCTTAAGTAGTAAAAATCAATAAGTTTACTTAGTAAAACGAGCATGTATTCTCACCCCGAAAACAGTTTATGAAAAACCATTAAAAGAGAAAAGGTGGGACTATGAACTCACTGAGAAACAATGAAGTATCGAACGAGAAATTCAACAAGGAGAGAACGGCGACAACGTCTCACCCGCGACCTATAATAATGGTGCGCGTATAAGAATATATTTATAAGAAAAATGCATAAAATGCATAAGTATGTAAAATATATATATTCCGACATATATGAAATCTTATATCATAGAATCCATGAGTGCGCCAAACTTACTTATTTATTCCCACTAAAATGATTTGCCTTATATTTAACTCCATTTTAACCCATTCCGACAAATATGTAATTTTAATTAAAATTACCCATTTTGACCCATTATAAAGATTAAGACATCTAGACGCGAACGAAAGTGAAAGACTCACTTATTAGTTGCAAATTCAGTTTTAGTTAATATATTTTACGCCTAATTATTTGCAAAAACACTAATTGATTAATCTTAAAAATTTCGCCATGTTGACTTTTTTTATTATAAATTTTCTTAAGTTTGACCCGTCCAAAACGACCTGCTAGATTAAGTTTTCAAGACTCGGATTCTAAAGCATTTTGATGTAAAACGACGTTTCAAACAACTTTTTAGTTTTAGTCGAGACACCGAAACCCAACAGAAAATGACCAAAATACCCCTGCAAGTTTCTGCAGAAACTTTATTTTTCTAACTAAAATGTAGTATCTAATCCTAAGTTTTTCAACCCGTTAACACACGTTTTCAGCCTTAGTTATCCTCGCGGAAAGCTAAAACAGCATTTTAAACAACTTTTTAGTTTTACCCGAGACTCAAAACTCGACAGAAAAGGACGAAAATGGCCCTATATCAGATCTGATGCAAACTAAAAAAACGCAGATTTTATTCTAAGCTTTTCGACGCGTCATTACGCATTTTTAGACTTAGTTATCCTCGCAGAAAAGTAAAACGACCTTCCGAACAACTTTCATGTTTCGGCCGACGGACCATAAAATGACGAAAATGCCTTTTTTCAGATCTGATAGCAGCCAATATTTTTAAACTAATGCAGAATTTTGGCGAACATTTTTTAGACTTCTTTTGACCCTAAAAACTTCGTTTTTGAGAGTTACGGGTCGTGCCTTATATCGAAACGAAGCTTGGAACGTCCTCTATCATAATTTTAAGACCAATTTCAGTTTTAACAATTTTGACTTTGCCGAAATAGACACCTAATTTTCTGACCTAAACGTGTAGCTTTAAACCCCTTCAAAACTTCAATTTCAAGCACCACAAATATCGTCAACACTCTTAAATTATCCTAACACCTCTACTAATCATCTCAAACTAACCATGAACCTCAAAAACTTAACATGAAACACCATTCATGGATTCTCGACACAAAATCTAGTACATGCATATAATATAAAAATCAAATGAAGGAAAAAAGTTAAATATAAGAGTTACAACACAATGCAAAACACAAGACAATCAACACTATCAAACCCCTTTGGGTTTGATCGTCAGCCAAACACCACAAAGACCAAAACAATGCTCCAACTTGAATTTTGTTACTTCAAATCTTGTTTACACAATTAATATCTAACCCTTGCTAATCCTATTACCTTTAATTAGATCAAAAACCCTTCTAATCAAAAATCAAGAAAAAATCAAGAACTCGATAGACTTGATGCATGGTGTTTATTGTTGATAGAGAAGGATAGGGGTTTAGTTTAGGAGTGATTTGGGATTGGTTGAAGGTGTTTATTGGGATTTGGCAATGGTGATGGTGGTTTGGTTGTGGGTTTCGTTCGAACAGAGAAGAAAGGGGAGAGAGGACCGAATATTTTTTAATAAAAGTTGGAATATGTGTTTTAAAAAGAGTCAAACCCTTATATATTTGGTCAACTTGACTAGTTAATTTCTAAGGGAGTGTTTGTTTTATTTTTTTGTAGGAGCAATTTAAAAGAAAGGGGTGTTTGGTTTATATGTTATGTTTATTTTGTATTTTTATGTTTATGTTTATTTTTTATTTTTTTCTAAAACATTTATACCACAATATTTGATTTAAAACACTAAGTTAAAATATTAAAAAGTGTTAAAGTACTTGATATGTGAGAAATCACATATCCTTTTTATATCAAAATGACCCTAAAATGAACAAATTGTGCAAATTATGCTTGTATACTGCTTGTTTTGTCATTTGTGATGTGTAGGTACG
>BQNB010111314.1:0-19593 GCA_026074375.1 Tanacetum coccineum
TATTATATATTATATTATATATATTTTTGAGAGTGAATTTTATCAAGGGTAACTTGGTAATTTTCTTAATTGCTCTTAAGGTTATATTTTATATATACTTTACGTGTATAAAACTTACACACCAAACATCATGATGAATGACTGGAGATTGTATTCCAGATGAGGACGGTGAATAACTTGTTGACGGTGCATCTTGAGCAAATGTTGTAGACACAGATGTACCTGGTGGAACAACTTGAGCGTTACCAGCAGTAGCAGAAGGTACTGGTTCATCGACTCTAGTTACTTCAAAGTATTCATCATACATAGGTTGAAATAATAACTCCATATCTTTATCCGTCGGTAGAACATAATTGGTTGCATGGACCTGATTAGGAATGAGCCCTGAACTGAATTGTCCAGGCGTCATCGACATAGGCTCGGGTCCTGAACTGATGTGTACAGGAGCCATTTGACCATTTGATACACATTATATTCACTATTCTCCCCTTTAAAAATTACAAATGTGATTGCCATTTTTGATTGCATAAGAGAATTTAAATACAAGCTAATGTCGTTGATCCACTTGTTGACTGAACGAGCATAGGAAGATATGAACATTGTTGATGAGAATGGTCGTGACAAGAAGATTTCTCTTCTTTTGAAGATAAAACGCACTGAAGCGTACACTTTTCTTTTAGCTGAGGAGCGGGGCCTGAAGTGTCATCTACAGACGCCATTTTGATGAAGAACGAGGCCTGAACTGATGAGAACAGACGTCATTATTTGATATAAATGCATTACTCTCCATAACCCATGATAGCTCCAAAGTGATCATTTCTGAATCTGACTTTCCCGAGGAACTTTTCCACAGACTTCTTGAGCTTTGAACGATTCCCCATCATATGTTTTGAACAGCCTGAGTCCAGATACCAAAGGACGATCTGTACGACCTGCATTTAAAAACAGTCGAGTGTGGAGGGTTTGGAATTTCGGATTCCCAAATTTGGTTGGGGTCCTGTTGGTTAGCAGAAATAGTAGTACATTTCACAGGAACCCTAGTTAAAGGGCATTGTTCTCCTAAGATGAACATCTTTCCTGTGGGTCTCCATTGATGCCCACCAATATGTGTTCCTAAGGTGAATTTCTTTCCTGTGGGTCTCCATTGATAACCAACATTAGCGAACACTTTGCCTGTTGCTTTCCAAACCTGCTTGGCTTTGTTCAAGCCATTAGCAGACAATTTCCCTTTTACTTTCCAAACCTGTTTGACCTTGTTCAAGCCATTTTTAACAGTGGGGGTTGCATTCACAGAATTCAAAGGTTTAATAACACACATATCATGATTTGCAGAAATTAAGCATTTGTTACACGTTTTGCACACAGATTCAGAATTCAAATTAATTACAACATGCTTAGAGCTAATGCTAGACTCAACTCGATTCACTTTTGTCCATACAGACTTATTTGTCCTAGGATGGTCTTCTACTTTCATCTTATTCTCACTCTTAGCAGGCAGGATCCTATTTTTCTTTGTATTGCTCTTAGGCTTTGATCTGCTAGCGTCAGTGGAACTACTTACTCTTGTAGAAGGGATCACAGGGACATTAGACTGTTGAACTTTCTGTTGCACTACATGTTTCTGTGTGTTACTAGTTGATGTTTCTGGTTTATCATTAAAAGTAATTTGCTTTTTCCTAGTTAAAGGGGTAAAGGGAGCCTTGTTATCTCTTTCATTGAAACTTTTCAAGCAAGTGCCAATCACATATTCTAACAATTCCTGAGATATCTTAGTGTATTGACAAGCATAGTTAAGTGCATTATCTAGTGGTTTAACTACTCTAGCTTCCTCTACAATCTCCCTAACTGTTTCTACACTCTCCTTAAGATGGTTGATATAGTTTAAATGAGCACTCCTATTGTTCTTAAGGGGAGGAGGGATGGGTTTAACATCAATGGCATACATGCCAGGCGCAAGAACTTTTGGTTTGACAGAGTCACTAGTGACACAAGACACTTTGCTTTTCAACTGAGCCTTTAGACTCTCAATTTCATTTAACATGGTAGATGTCTTTTCACTAGTGTGAGCACGCGTAATCTTAATGGAGTCATACAATTCCTTGTAATGCTGTTTGACCTTTTCTAGTTCTACTCTAACACATTCATTTTGTTCAATAAGAGCAGTGACATCTTTAGCATTATAAGTTTCACAACTTCTGTCATTCATTTTAGAGACTTGAGCTTTCAAGTTTCTAATTACGTTGTCCTTTTCTTGAAGCTGTGTTTCTAGATTTTTAATTTCAACAAAAATCATTGATGCGACAAACAATTAGCAATTAGATATCTCCATTTGCATTGAGAAGGTTTTTCCTTTCAATTTTCTGCACACTTGCTGGTCCACAGTATTCTGGGTCACCTCTGCTGACATTGATCAAAAATTTTTCCATTCCTTTAAATTCTTTAAAGAGGCCTTGTGAACTCTTCAAAGTGTTGTTTAAGAGTTTTGAAAAATGGTATGACTTCAGTGAGGTAACATCTTTTTGTTTGTTCAAAACCTCTTTCCCCTTCTGTGAGACCTGTTGGTGTGATTCTCTTTTTACATGTTTTGTCAAATTCCATAAAAAGTTGTGTGAGTGTATAAAGATTAATTTTCACTTGACTTTTTGTTGGGAGAACCCTGGGGACAAGCCTTACAATGTGTATTGGGGTGGATCACCGTCAATGCTGACAGTGGTTTTGGAAAAAAAAAAAAAAGAAACAAAAAAAAAAAAAAACGGAAAAAAAAATTGAGGTTTCAGCCCTTTTGATTTCATTTGCATCTTTGGACTAAAAAATCTGTTCTGGGGTCAAATCTCTTTGTGGTGCAAAGGTTGCAAGAAGGTTCTCTTTCGAGTAATCTGGGGGTGCAATCTTAACTTTATTTTCCACACATAGAGGGCTTTTCATTTTCTCAAGCATTCTTTTCCTAGTTATCTCAGCTATCTCATGAGTATCCTCCGAGTGATGTACAACAGGGGGTGCATGATTGGTCTTGACTATTTCATAACCATTATAGAGAGCAGACTGAACTTGCTTTGCATGAGTGAGATATAAGGGATTTTTGTTGCCTATCGCTACCTTGTTCTTTTCAGCATAAAACGATTTTGGTTTACATAACATGTGAACCGTTTGAACAGACTGATCTTGTTTGTATAATCTATCTTCAACCTTTTCTTTTAGCCTTTTTATGTCTAAAAACTCTTCAAGGAATTTGTATTCTTTTTGTTTAAAATCCTTTTTCAAAATGGTCACTTCTTCCGTCTTTGACTTATAATGGCCAAGGGTAGAATGAAGTTGCATTTGTACAGAATGAAGTTCTGATTTTAAAGAAGTTTCCTTTCTATTTCGGTCAGAGTAAGTATCTATGTGTTCATCAAGGTTTCATTCTCTATCAGTTAATTCAAACCTTGCCGTTTTTTTACTCCCCGACCACTCCTTATATCTCGCAAGTTCAGCGGTCAATGAATCATTAACTACTTTATCTGGTTATTTGGCTTAACCTACTTTCGTACACCTTGTAAAACACCCATTTCATGGCATTTTCATTGATAATTGACATTATTGCATCATTTGGTACAAAGATACATACTTTTGTCACTTTTTCTTCGTTGTCCTCACATACTGATTATACGGAATTATATATTACTATCACTCGTATATTCAGCAATCAGGAGTCAAAACGTAAGTTGTGTTTGTACTGTTTTGCCTCTGTGTACTTTCATGATACTCATCATATGATCTACAACTGTATCTTGATCTTTGTACCTCAACGGGAGTATTCTAAGTCTATCCGGATGGCCCCGAACTCATTGTAGATTAGATCTTTCAGATGAATGATTTACCATGAACATGGATCTGTATATTAGGGCCTCATCACTCAGAGTCGAATGCATCACATTGACCAGCTTCAAAGATATGATCCACATTGAGTTCCAAATCTTTCTCGGGTGGATCATTCACATCATCATCAAAGTTGGTAACATGTTCTCCTGCAAGAAACAACAACTGTTCTTCATCCAGTACTGTACCATTCTCCTGGGCTTGCGTAAGTAGCATCTTGTCCTTAAAGTAGTCTGAATCCTGAAGTCGCTTTGGCCGAGGACATTCTCGTTCTATGTGCCTGAGTCTATTACAGTTGTAGCACTTAAGGGGTTTAGCTTGACCAGGATTTACATTGGCCACCTTGTTCTGACCTCAGGCTTTTCCAGCTACAACATTTCCTCTTTCTTGGTCTCTAAATGGTCTCCCCCCTCTTATTATTCGCATTGTATTTTAGGACATTTAAACCCACACTCTTGAGTCTTGAACCGGTAGCTTTGTTCCTATGCATTAGAGACGTTCTGAGTTGATTGTTGTTTGAGGAAGATGTGTATGGTACTATTGAGTGAGGAGGAAAAGTGTGTTGGTTAAACTTTCAATCAAGTTTTCAGTTGAAGAACTTCCTGAGTCCAGTTGAAAGTTATCAGCAGGAGATTGTTCATTTGAGGATTGAGGATACATGGATGATTGTGTTGGATACTGCTGAACTGAGGCATTAGACACTAGTGCCAAAGGTCATTAGTTGGTTGAAATGAACCTTTACATATCATTTCTATTTCACTTAGCATTGTACCTCATGTCTTCAATAGTCATAAAAACTGAATCCAAAGTTAGACTCTTTCAAACCTCTGTTAAGTTTGACTTCAGTTATGAATCTACTCCACTCAGGTAACATGTTGTTCACAAACTTAGAGTTAAGTTGCATTCTGGGCATGGTCATCTTGATGTTTCTCATGTCATTAATGAGCTTCGTAAACCTAACATAGTATACGTGAATGGTTTCTCCTTTGATTTGACAGAAGTGTTCAAATTCATCGTATAATTGAGATTCTCTGTCATTCCTTTGTTAATCAAACTTCCAGGAATCATCGTAACATTGTCCCAAATGTCTTTGGAGTCAGTATAGTGGTTGATGAGTGTGTAGATGTCTTTTGGTATACCTTGAAGTAGGATATTCGTTGCACGAATGTCAGCTTTATACCTTTCCTTTTCTTGAGCTGAAAGATCGGTAAAGACTCTAGCACGTACTGGACCTTGTTGAAGTGCACCCTCGGTTTCTTCAGCAAGAGTTTCTGCGAGCGTTCCTATTTGAAATTGACCTTCATTAATTGACTTCATTATGTTCTATCCACTATCCTTTCCCAGACAATACAGACGTATACGTTGTTGCCAAGATTCAAAATCTGTTATATTAAGCATTGGTGGGCGTGTATCAGAACCGGCATACTGGATATCTTCCGACATGTTAGACATCTTGTTTTATTATGATATGATATGTTTTGATCGACCAATTATTAGTGAGTGTACGTTAAAAGTGGTGAAGTTAACGTATTTGTTTTGCCTTTTAGAGTTGTTAAGTCCCAAGTTTGAATATTTCCAATGTTCAAAGGACAGTAGCTAATTGCCGCAGAGGGATAACTCGCCGCGAAGTATTAGAGCAACTCGCCTCAAAGAATAAGAATAAACCGCCGTTGTTTAAAATAGGCAACTCGCCGTCAAAGGTAAATAGAAAACCGCCGTCAACAGTTTTAAGCAACCCGTCGCCTACTTTTCAAACAGCCAGCGTTTTGTTAAGGAGGAATTGCTATAAAATATAGAGATAAACGCACACATGTTCAAAACAAGCTGCCTATTAATTAAAGCAACGCGCCGCTTAAGATTTGAGCATCGCCTCTAATTTAAGCAACTGCCACTATAGCAATATTGTGTGTGTGTAGTCAGTTGGCACCTACTATTTAAATTATTCCTTTTACCAAACGCCACGAGAATATTGCAACTCTCTACAAAGAACAACGAACTTTATCACTTAAAAACACCTATAAATCACCCTTTTGAATGATTTTGCTTGATTTCTTTTGCCTAACTCAGTACTACAAGGCTATAGCAACTAGTAACTCCCAAACTTTAACATCACAAACATCAAAATCTGGAGAAAATCAAAAACGAGCTACAAAACTTCGAACGTACACTTATGATCTAATCATAGAAAGAAATCGACATACCACGGATCTATTGCATCCAAAATGCTCTGGTTCCAACATTGTGGTATATATAAGTCATAACATTTGTGACGAATTCTTGGATTTGGCTCGTTACTTGGAGAGAAACACCTGAGAGAGTATTTTCTAGTGAGAGAAATATGTGTTTATTAGAAAATGAATAAAAGACTAGCTACCTCTTCCAAAGTTGGAAGAGGTATATATATAACTCTTACAATAAACTAGAGATTAGTACCCGGTTAATTACCGAAGGTCATACGTAAAACAATTAACTACGAGCTATAATAAATAGTAAAATACACGGGGTGACCGAGTCTTTTTCTAATACCTAACATCATTAAATTCCCCTACACTTAGGATTTGCTTGTTCTCAAGCAAATGGGCTTTTCTACATAGACAATAGCAATATTAAGGTCATTTAACGTACTCTTTAAAAGTATTTTACAACACAACCTTCTAGACCTCGTAATTAAAAGCACAGAAAGTATATACTAGCACCCCACATAAGTGTTTGGGATTCTCTCTTTCTCTCGGGTGTATAATAAATTATAACATAATGGGGAAACAGAAAATCAACACTCATTACCTGTCATAGCATATAAATTACCATAGGCTTGGTAAAGGATCAAACCTCCACCGCTTAGGCGCAAGTATTATTCATTACTATCTAAAAGGTCTTTTAAAGGGTTGTGAGGTGTAGGTGTAAGATAACATATAATAGAAACAGAAACAGATGGGATACATTTGGGTGGTGACTTTGGGTGAAAGGGTTAGCCAATTATTTATACGAATACACGCTGGTTTGGTTGCTAAGCCAGGACTCGGACGAAGATATACAAACTCTACACAACTCTACATCAATCTCTTTCTTTTTCTTTTCTTGACTCTAATATAAACATAGACTTAAGCAAATGGCAGGCCGTACATTTTTTTTTACTTTTATATATATATATATTTTTTGATTCTTTTCTTTTCTTTTTTTCTCATTTTTTTTCGTACACTTTTGATCTGCCATTTCTTAAAGCCTTAAACATATAATACATCATGGGGGTTTATAGATACACCCCCACACTTGAACTTTTACATACTCGATTATTTATAATCTAACTAATGACCCGATTTGAGGTGGATCAAAATAACATGGAGCTTATTGAGCTCTATCGGGGGTAATAAATTACTTCTTCCCCAATTCTTTATAAGATAAATACTATCATGAATCCCAATCGTCCTAAAACTGTATTTACAAGGATAAGGACTTATTAACCGTGTACTCAAATAATTAACTTGGGTTAAAACAATAATGTACTAAAAGCGAGTACATATAAGGTAGGCTAAGGCGATTTGGGTGTAACGATTGGTTTAAGGGTTGACAATGCTCTTCATTAATAGTCTAGATTAACCAGAAAATTACGAGAACCGTAAAAAAGGATAGGCTCGAAGGGTTGTACTAGGGGTATTCTGCACTAAAAATGAGTGCATGGCAAGGGTGTGGGATAGTTATATAGTCGATGTGACCATAATAACAATTACAGGTTTAATAACATGGGTTAATCCTAGTGCCTCTTATCTAGCAAATCCTAATACTTACATGCGGTCTCGGGATGCATCACAAAAACAAGTTCTGGAATTTAATATACTATCGGTACACTCATATAATTTAATACTGATACCAATGCTCCAGAAAAGGTGACAAAGACCATACGTACACATCCGTAACGACGGAATAGACACATATGACTGCATTCGAACCTTAACTCGAGAAAGCTAAAGGTATAAATTATCTTGGGTATCAATAATGGATACCTGAATTCCTAAAGATCTAAAGGCGAACCTCACATTTTTGGGGTGGAATTTTGAGGGTTTTGTTTTTTTTCTCTTTTTTTCATTTTCTTTTCTTTTTTTGTATCTTATTATTATTTTTTTTTTTTTTTTTTTTTTTTTGTTTGTGCTAGTCATAACTCATTCTTCTCCATGAGATGCTATTAATACTTAGTTTTCGTCGGTATGTTTCATAAAAAAATGGATCAAAATTACCTTTTTATGCTATGTTTTGATATATTACCCATCATTTTAAGGACAAAGCAAATGGCAAATGAAAGAATAGTTTTTAAGGCTTATTTCCTCCCTACACTTAAGTTGAACATTGTCCCTAATGTTCTATAGAAGTACCCGTAAAAACAAATAAAGGGAAAAGAAAACAAGTAAAAGAAACTAGTACTCCCCTGGTTTGCTCAATTATGGAGAAGAAACATGCGATAACTGGTTAAATCATCCTACAAGAATTATCCAATGAAACTTCCTAAGAACTTCCAAGCTTCTTCTCATCAAATATAACCTGTAATCAAAGAAAACTACACCAAGCATAAAATCAGCGAGATAGATACATATACAACAAGAGTTTAGGGTTTTGACTCTATGAAAGCAGTAAAGATAGGATGAGAGTAATGATATAATTGTAGGTTTGTGCAGGTTTACAAAAGAATTACAGATTTTAAATATTGCACATTTATTTTTCAGAAATACTAGGAAACAAATCAAATTTTTACATAGCTGGAGACGCGACACCGTTAGGATATATCCTGACGCCATCTCCAGCGTCTGTGAAAATTTCTTCTTCGTTTTTAATGAGAAATTTCTTGCACGGAATTTTTATAAGTCAAAACTAAAGAAAGCACTGCATAAAAACCTAGAGTTAGTCATTACAATCATTTGACTCAAAACTGATGCGAATTAGTCTAAACAATTTATTTTATATGTTTGAGTTTGGTTCTTAAAAACCAGATATTTCCCCTACACTTATTTTGTTGCAAAATACCTTTGATTGCAAATAAGACGAAGTTACAAACAAACAAAGCATGATTACAAAATAATTCAAACATAATAAAACAAACAATATAGAGTTAAAGTACAAGTCACTCCTAATATGCGGGAAAAGTAAATATTGGGTTGCCCCCTAAAAAGCGCTTTTCTTTATTTATGAGTCTTATAGCTAGACTCGAAGTCACACGTTCTTACGTGACTTCTCCTTCATCATCCAAAGTTATATCGTCATCTCTATTAGTGTCCAAAACGCTCTTTTGATATGGTTTCACCCGTTGTTTATTTACGGTGAATTCGTTCCCATCTTCATTGTAACATCCGAGAATTTTTGGATTTTTAAGATAACTATTTTACCTCTTTGACTTTTAGGTCTGGCTTGACTTATAAGAACGATCATCTAAATCGCGTATTCACGACTCCGACCCTAAAGCAATTTGATGTAAAACGATATTTCAGACAACTTTTTAGTTTTACCCGAGACTTGAAAACAAGCCGAAAATGGCTAAAACAGCCCCGCAAAGTTTTAAACACAACGGGTACCGACACACAAAAATAATTAAATTTATTTTTAATTATCACTATTCATTTAATAAAAATATTAAATAAAATTATTTAATATTTTACCTATTTAAACGTTGTTGATAACGCGAATATCCGAGTTAAAATTTCTTTTTATTTTTAACCAAGTCACAAAATAGATAATAAACGTTTTAAATAAATTTTATAAAACGTTTACGAAAATTAGTCGAGTGAATACTCATTTTTATCAGAAAAATGATTTAGACAACAATGGCGCAAGTTTCGAGATTTGAATCGTCCGTTAAGTCTTTCAAATGAGTCCCGAACCAATATATTATAAAAGTTTCCTAAAACTTTCACTTTTGAGCATCACTGGTGGGAAAGGCTTAAGCCTCTACCAATTTTGATACGTAGTCTATAACTAATAGGATGTATTTATTTCCGTTTGATGAGGGGAAGGGTCCCATAAAGTCTATTCCCTAAACATCAATATTTTGCAGACTTGGATGTAACTTTTGAGGTTTTTCGTCCATGAAGAGATTTTTCTGGCTCGTTGGGCGATGCGTCAACCCCAATCTTGACCAGCCCCTGCATTGCGAAAAGAATGTGCTATAGAAACCGGCTTCAAAGACTTTTCTTGTAGTAGTGGCAATACCGTGATGTCCTCCAGATGGTCCGTTGTGACATTACCGAAGGATTTGTGATGCCTCATCTCCGACGACGCACCTTCGTATGATTCTGTTGGCACATTGCTTGAATAGGAACAGTTCATCCCAAAAGTAATGCCTTAAAATGCTAAAGAACTTTTGTTTCTCTTGGTGGTGCATCAGAGGAAATAACTCGCTAGCTAGATAGTTAGCGTATTCGGCATACCATGGTTCTTTTTCTTATCAGAGACAGCCAATAATCATGTCTCAGGGATGGTCCCTTAACTCACTTAGTTTAGTTTTCCTAGTCGGGAATTTTCCAAGCCGAGAGAGGATGATCGGCTGCTAGAATTTAGCAATCCTTCTTGTCCACGAATTTCGATATAAATTCTTGGTAGTAGCAGGAATCCATCTAATCAGATACGATTTTGCATCTTGTTTAGTAAAGAGATAACGCAGAGCAAAATGATCCGTGAAAACAATGGTCTTGGATATGACCAAGTATTGACAGAACTTGTCGAATGCGAAAACAATAGCCAAAAGCTCTTTCTTGGTAGTTGTGTAGCTCTCTTGTGCTTCGTTCATTGTTTTTCTGGCGTAGTGTATGGGTTTAAAATGCTTGTCGATCCTTTTCCCTAACACTGCTCCGACAGTATAATCACTTGCGTCGCATACGACTTCAAATGGTAATGACCAATCTGGCTTGATCATAATTGGGGCATGCGTTAGCTCGCGTTTTAGCTTATCAAAAGCTTGGATTCATTCTTCTGAGAAATTGAACGGGGCATCTTTTACCAGGAGCTGGGTCACTGGCCATGCGACTTGTGAAAAATCTTTTATGAATCTTCTATAAAAATTGGCGTCTCTTAGAAAGCTTCGCATAGCTTTACCTTCGTGGGAAAGTAATTTGGAATTTGCTTCGATTTTGCTTTATTGACCTCAATTTCCTGCACCTGAGAGCTTATAGCCAAGGGCGATTCCTTCCTTAACCATGAAGTGGCATTTTCCCAGTTTAACACAAGGTCGGTCTCCTCACACCTTTTCAGCATCTTTTCAAGGTTTTTTAAGTAGTGGTCGAAGGAACTACCGAAGACAAAGAAATCGTCTATAGATACCTCCATAGCAGCCTCGATAAGTTCCGGGAATTGGCTATCATACAACGCTAAAAAGGTGCTGGAGCCTTGCATAATCCGAAAGGCATCCGTTTGTATGTGAAAGGTTTCGTAAGGCAGGGAATGTGAGTTTTCTCTTGATCCTCCTGGATCAATAGGAATATGGCAATACCCTAAAAATCCATCTAAGGAAGCAGTAGTTTTCATAACCTGCTAGGCGTTCAAGCATCTAATCGATAAATAAAAGTGAAAAGTGGTATTTTTGAGTTGCGTTATTTAATTTACAATAGTCGATACATACGCGCCATCCCGTGACCGTCCTTTGCGAGATGAGCTTGTTTTTCTCATTCTTCACTACGGTCATTCCTCCCTTCTTTGGAACAACCTGGACAGGACTCACCCAAGGACTATCAGAGATGGGGTAGATTAATCCTGCGTTAAGGAGCTTTATGACTTCCTTCTTTACTACCTCATTGATGTTCGGGTTTACTCGTCTTTGAGGTTAGACACTTGGTTTGAACTCGTCTTCCATGAGAATTTTTTGAGCATAGAAGGATGAGTCGATCCCTTTTATGTCCATGATACTCCAGGCGATTGCCCCTTTATGATTCTTTAAAACCTTAAGAAGCTTGGCTTTCTCGGTGGTCGATAATGTGGGTGGTGGGTGTAGGGGTGGTAGGAAGATGACTACTATGAGTTGGTCGTTTTCCTGAGGAAAGCGTACTGGGTGTTCGGGTAATTCCTTCAGATCTAGTTTGGGTGGTTCGATGATTGAGGGTTTCAACCAATTTTCCAAGGCCTTCTACTCGAGTGGCTCGACCGACTCTATTCTAGGATAAAAGGAAACTACATGCACTTCGTTGGAATCTTCCTCTTCTTCTACTTCATTCCATTTTCCATCATGATCGACCGTGTCGACCCATTGTTCTTAGACAAGCTTAATGGTGATGATGTGCAAATAAAGATCAGCCGTCTCAGGAGTTTTATGGAAGTTCATGGGGATTTCCTAATGCGAAGGTGACGGTATCCTATCTACTCTAGGGGGGGGGGGGAGACTCAACTTTCCCTCGTGAACGTCAATTATAGCCCTTGTTTTGGCGAGGAAGGGCCTTCCCAAAATGATCAGGACTAGCTCGTCTTTGTCTATTTCCAAAACTACGAAATCAACTCGAAATATGATCTTACTTACTTTTACTAATAGATTCTCGTAGACCCCGATGGGGTATTTGATAGATCGATCAGCCAGTTGAATACTCATTCTGGTTAGTTTTAGATTAGAAATCCCTAATCGTCAGAAGAAAGAGTGTGACATGAGATTGATACTTGCCCCTAGATCAGCCAAGGCGTTCTTTATTGCCAGGGGTCCGATGAGACATGGCAGTGTGAATCTTCTTGGGTCTCCTTCTTTTTGGGGCAGACTCCTTTGGATGATAGCGGAACATTCCTCACTAAGCTTTACCGAGGAGGCCGCCTTTTCAAGTTTTTCCTTATGAGAAAGGAGATCCTTTAAGACCTTGGCTCCCTTTGGCATGTGGTTCATAGCTTCTAGGAATGGCATATTTATATGAATCTGTTTGAAGATTGAGAGAAGCCGCTCATCTTTGTCATCCCTTTTCTGCTTCTTCACTATGGATGGAAAGGACATATTTGATGACTTGAAGGGTTGGTAAAAAATGGATGGCTGGTGGGCAGGCTCTTTATTATGTATAATGCTTGGTTCTACGCCTTCAGATCCTTCTTTTTCATTTGCCCCTTCAGTGTGGTTGGTAGGTTCCGATTGCAATGGAGTCGGGAAAGGGGGGTCTCGAGTGTTGACTCCAGATCTAGTTGTTATAGAAAAATTTGGTGCCTCTGGGTTAGGAATTTTGCTTTCCCCGATTGTGGAGAGGATTTGAGAGAATTGTTCATGCATTTCCTTACTATGTTGGTCAAGCGTCTCTCCTATCCCTTTCGTGTGGAATTTCTTTTCGAGCATAAAGTTGGCGAGCTCGTCTTCAAATTTACTTCTAACAACCTATTTGACCAACCTCCCCCCCCCCCCCCTCCTTTTCTTTACTTGCTATTCCCCCATGGAGGGTATCCGTCGTTCTGATAAAACCTCAGAAGGGAAGGATCATCGTAGATATCTCTCCTGAACAAGTATACATGCTCGGCTGAGTTGTTCTGCCTGCATTCATCGGCCTCGTAGGATCCTCTGCAGTAGTCGCAAATTAGGTATGGGTTTTTAACCCAAACTCTCGAGTAGGTGTTTCGAGGTAGGAGATTTGGTTGCAGGTCCTTTTTAGACGCCCCCTGAATGTAGGTTGCATTGCCTCTGAAATGGAAGAAACATTCATGGATGGTAACAGGTCGTCCCACATATCGTCTTGGTATTAGATGTATTCTTCAATTGGGTTCACCCCTCCTCTTTGATGAGAGAGTTGAAGCAGAATTGAGCGAATTGATTGAGTTTCATACGGTGGTCCGGAGATATGTTATCGTGCAAGATTTCTATCAAAAGCAATTTTTTTTTTTTTTTTTTTTTTTTTTTTTTTTTTTTTTTTTTTTTTTTTTTTTTTTTTTTTTTTTTTTTTTTTTTTTTTTTTTTTTTTGTTTTTGTTTTTTTTTTTTTTTTTTTTTTTTTTTTTTTTTTTTTTTTTTTTTTTTTTTTTTTTTTTTTTTTTTTTTTTTTTTTTTTTTTTTTTTTTTTTTTGTTTGTTTTTTTTTTTTTGTATCCAATGATGGGGGACTTGTTTGATCAAGTTCTGGAAATGGATCCAGGCGCTTTTGATGGATTCATCGGTCCCTTGTCTGAGTTGGAGGATCATATCTCTTAGGGACGAGGTAACTCCGCTAGAAAGAAATAATAAGGAATCGCGAATACGAGCTGATCCCTTGTCGTAATTTAGGTGGAGGTATTTTATCAAACCATGCGCTGCTATTAATACACCTTATAGAGATAAGTGAAAGAAACGTAGTCTAAATGTATCCCTTATCGCTCCGTCAGCTTGTATGTTATCAACGATACTTAAGTAGTGTTTGATATGACGGAGTGGGTCCTCGCTTCTTAATCCTTGGAATGTGTATGTTCCTTGAATTAGTAAGATGTTGCGCGAGTCAATGATTCTCCCTGTCTGTTCAGCTAGGAGGATGATTGGGTTTTCAAAACCGGAGAATTGAGGTGAGAATGTTCATGTAAGGTTTTGGGAGGGGTCTGGCAGTTTGGTTCCAGTGTTGTTGGAAGAGGATGCTTCATCATCGAAGAGGTTTCTTCCGGCTATAGCTAGAGATTCGTTTTGTTATAGATGCCAGACGGCTCTCCTAAGCTTTCAAAATTCTCTTTCGGGTTCGTTGAGAGGTTTTGTTAACCTCGTTATGGTGGCTACGTGTCATGGTACAGGTTTACAAAAGTAGATAATACAAAAGATTAGACACGAGAAAAAAAAAAAAAAAAGCCCCTATATACGAGAATTAAATTCTCTCATTTGAAAGGATTCAAGTGAGTAGAACTAAGTTAAACTATGATCGAAACCTAACTATTCCCCACGCAGCGGCGCAAAAAACTTGATGTGAGGGTTGCGAAGACTTTACAAGAAGTTTTACAATCCCCTAGGCAGTGTACCTAATCGTTGCAGTGTAGTATAGGCAAGACTCAAGGGTTGTTATCGTTCTCTAGGGGAATAGGTTGGAAATGCCTGATCACAGTCTAACAGAATTCTATAAGTTGAGAGGAGATTCTTTTTGTGTTTTTATATTTATAGGAAAGCATATAAATCTATGGTTTGAGAAGTTGGTTTGTTTAACTAATAACTAAACTAATTATAATCTAATCTACTTGTGATAACTTTATGATAAACAAATGTATTTACCTAATCATGCACTACTCTTCAAATTGCTTCTCCTAGATCTGTTGCTTTGTCACACTTGTGATGATCTATGTATGTATTTCCTAGTCATGAACGGATTACACGAACCCGCCATCTATTTAGTATTCTGTTAAGACAACGCACAAGTAAGGTAGTATGAAGACTATTACAAGGCTCATAAGAGTATATTAAATGCATGTGAAATAACTTAAGAGGGATCAACCATATTAGGGGTAAGGTAGTATAAAGACTGTTACCGATGGTATCCTTTCTACACTACTCGCGTTTCCCTATACATATCAACAACGATACAGACAAGAGCTGGTTTTCTAAAGCCTAATGCGCACATTTATCAACAAGAAGCAACATCAAAAGGATCTACAATCTAAGTTTCAGGCAATCATAGATAAATACAAAGGAGGGTTTAGCCTGCATGTTATAAAGAAAGCAAGAAGATAAATCAATCAAACAACACATAGACATATTGAATGATTAATGATAAATAACCTTACTTGATTAAAACATGGATTCAAGGTAGTACAATAGGGCTTTGAGGCCATAAAAACAACCTATAAAGCTCCTAAAATGACTAGGGTTCATCTCTCTATGTTTATACAAAGTTATCCCCAAAGTTACACACTTAAAACCCTAAAAACGGATTTATATTTATAGAGATATCGATGTGACGACGTCGCTTTGTGGTTTTAATTATGCAGATGATTCTAGATCCCCTTTAAGTCGGCCACGTCTTAACGCCATTGCCAAATTCTTGACTCCATCTCCAGCCACAGTATGCATAAATCTTTAAGAGATTTGGTGTAGGTCCGTAATCTTGTCTGTTTTTTCTCCAAATGAGTCCAAGTCACGTGTATTTCCTCTAAAATCCATCCAATTGCTAAAAACCTGAAAACAAATGATTAAGCACATAATATGGGCATATTTGCATGATTTAAAGGGTTAAATGACCCCGAAATAGTATATAAAATAACACATCATCAAATACCTCTACACTTGGATTTACTTGTCCTCAAGAAAATGGGCTTAATAACCTAGACAATAACAATATGAGGGTCATTCAACCTACTCTTTAAAAGCATTTTACAACACAACCTTCTAGACCTCGTAATTAAAAGCACGGAAAGTATATACTAGCACCTCACATAAGTGTTTGGGATTCTCTCTTTCACTCAGGTGTATAATAGATTATAACATAATGGTAAAAAGGAAAATCAACACTCATTACCTATCATAGCATATAAATAACCAAAGCATGGTAAAGGAACAAAGCCTCCACCCGTGTTTTAAAGGCATAATCAATTATTCATTACTGTCCAAAGAGTCTTTTTAAAGGTTTTGAGTGTAAGTTATAAGATAAGTTTAACAGGAACGGGATAGGTGTATTTTGGGGGTGACTTTGGTGAATTTTGAGTGGAAGGGTTAGCTAATTATTTATAAGAATACACGTTGGTTGGGTTGCTACCCAAGACTCGGACAAAGATATACAAACTCTATAAAACTCTACACCAATCTCTTTCTTTTTCTTTTCTCGACTCTAATATGAACATAAACATAAGCAAATGGTAGCCCATACAGTTTTTTATACTCTTTTTTTTATATATATAATTTTTTCTTGGTACACTTTTGCCCTACCATTGCTTAAACATATAATACATCATGGGGTTTATAGATGACACCCCCTACACTTGCTCTTTTACAAAATCGATATTTTAAAAATCTAACAAATGACCCGATTTGAGGTGGATCCAAAATATCAGTGGAGCTTATTGAGCCTATCGGGGGAGACTAAATACTTCTTCCCATTATTTCATAAGATGAATACGACCAAGAATCTCAATGTCCCAAAATAGTATTAACACAGATAAGGACTTAGCAACCGTGGTACTCAATAATTATCTTGGGTTAAAACATAATGTTACTAAAAGCGAGTACATATAAGGTAGGCTAAGGCGATTTAGGTGTAACGATTAGTTTAAGGGTGACAATGCTCTTCATTAACAGTCTGGCTTAACTAGAAAATTACAAGAACTAGAAAGGATAGGCTCGGAGGGTTGTTGATGACATCAAATAACGTCTATTTTATAGCATCATTTATCCCATGTAATTAACCCATTTTATATAATTATTGCAAAGAATTGTTACTTAATCGTTTATATTTGAGAATTGCAGTAATTACGGAGTACTTGGTGAATATTAGCAAAAGGCGCGCATTATGGAGCTTAAACGAAGATATTTTGAAGATTACTATTCTGACAACCAATACGCCGTATCCATCAAGGAAGATACGGCGTATCCGTGCCTGCACTCACCAAAGACCACAAAGGAAACAAGTCCAATACGCCGTATCCAGGAAAGGTGTACGCCGTATTCAAGCTATATAGGAATAAAATATTCTGGAAGATATCAAACGTGGTCCCTACTCCAAGAAACTCTAATACGCCGTATCCAATACCTTGGATACGCCGTATTGACACCGACTCCAGACCCTATAAATACAAAACTCAAAAATGAGTTTTAAGTGTGCTAAATCATATTCTCAATACCAACTATAAATAATAAGAGGCCATAGCCTCTTCACAAAAGAGCTGGATTTTGGGTTTTATACCCTAAACCACAAAGTCGATTTTCAAAGGAGAAAAAGATTAGAAGAGGTCTTGCAAAGCATTTCAATCCGTACTAGACAAAATGGAAGCTTCTACACCAGATACAACCTTCCCCACAAAAAGACAAAAAAGGGAGCAGAGTCTAGGCGGCGGCCCACTTATAGGCCTGGCGGCCCCCTTATATATAAGGGACCACCTGGACCGCCCCCAGAGAGCCGTTGGGATCCCTACTATAAATACAGCACCATTCCCAGCAGAAAATCATTCCTCTTTGTCACGGAAATTTTTCAGTCCTGTTTCTCTTTCTCTCTAAAACCGTTCTTTCTCTCACTAAAACTCATTACAGTAACATTACTTAGATCATGTTTCAAGTACTAATATCTGCTTCTATCTCTTCCTCTCATTCAAGTGCAAGAGAAGAACACTCGTATTCGTCAAAAAACAAAGTGTTAATTAGTGATCTATCCTCCTTTCTTCTAAGTACCAAAACTCTATTGTATTTATCTTGTGTATTTGTGTGATTAGAATATTGTGTAGATCCGATAGTGTATATCTTGTGAGTGTGTATATCTTGTGAAGTTGTGGATTGGTTCTAGCTAAGACTAGGACTCGACATTTAGCTTAGTGTCGGAAAATAACGTAAGCGACGTGTAAATGGTTTTCTCCGCCTGAAGGGAGCTTGTTGACATAGTAAAATCTCGAGTCGGATACTCGGGGAGTGGAGTACGGCGAAGAGGTGCTTCGTAGCCGAACCACTATAAAATCTTAGTGTCTTGGGGTTTGGTGTTTCTTTCCTTTATCTCTTTACGATTATTGAGTGTTGGTTATCCTGCTTTAGTTTAGATAGTTATTGCTTGTTCATATTGTGATTTGATTGAACATATAACTCGAATCTATACATTTTTGAAAGTAAACTTTTAAAACGCAAAACAAACGTGTAAACTATTCAACCCCCCCCCTTCTAGTTTCCATAATTGGTATCAGGAGCAAGGTCACTCAAGATTTTTAAAATATACTGTATTTTAAAGCTTGGATCGATCTATGGATTCCGACAAATATCTAGAAGGGCAATCCATGCAAAGACCACCACTTTTTGAAAGTGATAGTTTTATTTATTGGAAAAATATATTCGAGACATATGTTAAATCAAAAGATCTAGATCTTTAGCATGTTATTGCCAACGGTGATTTTCAACCTATTATACAAAATTCGAAAACCAAATTAGATGAGGTTATCCCTTTTTATAAACAAACCGATGATCTTAAAAAGTGACTTGCGAAAAATAACGAAGCTAAAATGGTTATTTATAATGCTTTGCCTAGAAAATAATATGAAAGAATTTTCATGTGTTTAGCAAAAGAAATTTAGAAAACATTATTAATCACCCATCAAAGTAATATTCAAGTCAAAGATAATAAGATCGACCTTTTGGTTCAACAATATGAACAATTCGTCATTTCCAAAGGCGAATCTATAGATAGTGCTTTTGCTAGATTTAATACTATTATTACTAGTCTAAAAGCTCTTGATGAAGGTTATTCTAGAAAAAACTATGTTAGGAAGTTTCTTAGGGCTCTACATCCTAAATGGAGAGCAAAGGTCACGACGATTGAAGAGTCGAAAGACTTAACGTCACTATCACTTCCTCAAAGTTTACGAAATGATCATTAAGAAAGATTCTGAAATAGTCAAAGCAAAAGTTGAAAGAAAATATCTTGCTTTAAAGGCTAAGAAAGAATCTAGTGATGAAGAGTGTTCGACTTCCGGAAGTGAAGATGAAGAGTACGTCATGGTGGTAAGAGACTTCAAGAAGTTTTTTAAGAGAATAGTTAGATTCGTGAGACAACCTCGGAACGACAAAAAGACATTCTAAAGAATTTGTGATGACAAGAACGCTAAAAGTAATAGAAAATGCTTTAGATGCGGTGACCCGAATCATCTCTTAGAGAATGTCCAAAACCACCGAAAGACAA
>BQNB010111315.1:10745-22377 GCA_026074375.1 Tanacetum coccineum
CTTATTTACCTAGCTTAATTCAGCTGTCAAAGTCACTCAAAGAGCTAAAAAGCCAAAAACAGTAGGATAGATTAGTATAGCTTTTAAATTTTAAATTCTAGCTTGTAGTATTAAGTTTTATTGTTTAAATTAGTAGCCTATAAATTGTTTGTCAAGTTTGCAAAAGCTCATTTGCTGTCTTTGCTTCTTGAGCAATTGAGCTTATTAAGTTTTTGAGCTTATTGCTTTATTCCCTGACTTTGCTTCTTTCATCATCATTTTTAGAAGCCTTAATGTGTTTTAAGATCAAATCTCTTTTCTTAATTAGAATAAGCATATCATAAGCTCTTAGGATCTTCTTTTACTTTTGTAATTGAGCTTAAATTGAGCTTTTAGCAGCTTATTTAGTAAAGGTAAGGGTAAACCCTTACTTTCTGTCACAGCTTTTTGATAAGCTGTTTTTTAGCTTATTGGTGGTTTTCAGCTTATGTGCCTTTTATTAAAATTGCTTAATTTTGAGTCCTTTTTAAGTCCTAATATTTAGTTTTTCATAAAAGTAAAAAAAATAAAAAATAAATAAAAAGTGCAAAAAGTGGGGCTTTGCCTGTCTCGAACCCACAACCTCTTACTTATAGACCCAATGCCTTAACACCATGCTACAATAGCTCATCCGTTCCTCTTTCCTTTTATTAAATCCTTATACTCATTTTGGTTTTATAAGCCAAATAAGCTGTCAAGCTTATTTCGTGGCTTATTTTATAAGTTACAACTTAAGTCTTATTTTTCCTAGGAATCTTATAGCATAAGCTATTTTCTGTATTTTTTCTAGAATTTTTACTATAAGTTTAGTATTTTTAATCTATTATTTTCTTTAAAAACTTTAAAAAATCATAAAAAATAGAAAATTAATCAGAAAAATAAAAATCTTTTTTATAAAATTTTCTTTTATCATAAAGTTTGTAGGAAAATTAGTTTCACTTTCGTAGGGTCTATTAAGAATTAACTTTTTAAAAGAACGGGTTTCGTTCCCGTTCTCGATTTTCAATTTTTAACTCTCGTTTTAACTCCATTTTCGTTCTAGTTTTTTTTAAACTTCGTTTTTAGTCAATTAGAATACATTTTAAAAGAAAAATAAAAATTAAGTTTAATTTTGTAGAATTTAGGTTTTTGGCCTTAGTTTTAGTGTCCCATTTCGCATTTATTAAATTTTGAAATTGTTTCTTTTTATTTAGTAGTTATAGATATTAAAATCATCTATTTTCTTATTCAAATCAGAATCCAAGCTTAAGCGAGATTTCAATTTCTCAAATCGTTGGGAAAACGACCCGGGAAATCATACTTCCCGGTTAACATATGTATATTATATATATAAATCTTAAAGAGTGAATTTTCCTTAGGGAATTTTCTTAATTGCTCTTTTGGAAATATTTTATATTTTAGTATATCCTATAGCGTATCAAACACAGATACACTAGAGCTTGTAAGTGGAAGTTTTATAGCTTGCTCAAGCTCACCCTTTGATTCTGTCTTTTCAGCATCTGTTATCCCTTCATCATCTTCCCCAATTTCAGCATTAGTCGTCTCTTCATCCTCATCGTCATTCACTTGTTCTTCACCATGTACGAACTCATTATCGGTTTCTTCATCATCGTCTTATACATATTCTTCACTATGCATAAATTCATCGTTAGTTTCTTCATCATCAGTCTTTCCAGATTAATACTTTTGTCATCATCAGCATCATCATCGTCTTTCTTCTCTTCATCCTCATCAGTAGTTTACCAAGGGATGTCTTCATCATTACCTTGACCTTCTTCATAGTATTCACTCTTTAGGTATTCAATATGCTTTACCTGCAGATGTTAGTCCATAGCAAAAAAAATACAAAATCCAAAGTATTTTCTTCTTGACAACATTAAGTATGACTAACAGTTTTAAGTGGTTCCTTTTACAAGTAATTCTACCACCATATGCTCCTCCTCCAAATGCAACATAACCTCCATCAAATTCCTTAAAATCTAAGAGATAAGCTATGTTTCCAGTCATGTTCCTTGAGTATCCACTATTAACAAATCCTTTATCATCTTGTTGTGGCTTGCCCTGCACATAAAAATAAGGAAATTAGATTCCTTTGGGGACCTAAGCCATTACTGACTTGGATCTGCCTCGTGCATCAATGTAGTTGTGTCTTTTAAAAGTAAGTGATGCACCATTAGGTTTGGTAGGTCTCCAAACCCAATATGTTGAGGTCTTTACAACATTTACCCCTTTTGCCCTAATAGCATTAACTTGTCCTGTATATGACCAAGCAGTATTAATTATTCTAGGCCTTCCAGTACAATAGTGTCTCTTTGCAGTATGCACAAATCTTCTAGTTAATGTTGTTTGCTTATAAAAGGGCCTCTGAGTAGTTGATTGTGCATGTTTAAAAAAATGTGACTTTGATTTAGCACTATGAACTGCTAATTTAGGGTGAGCAGTATTAACAGGCCTAACAGTATTAAGTGGTGTGAGGCTAGTTTTTAACAAAACTACTCTTGGAGACATATTCCTGTGTACACTAGGGTGTGTGGTTTTGGCATCTACCCTATTGTAATTATTTCAAGATTCTATTCCTTTTATTTGATGGTGATTACAATTAATCTGCAAATGATTAAAACTTCCACATATAAAGCAAGCTTTGTTATACATCACAAAATCTTTTCCTAGTTGATTGGACTTTTGTCCATTCTAATTCCTCTGATTCCCCCTAGGAGATTGTGATCTATACATTTCTGCATACCTAACTGACTTTTTAAATGGTTTTTCATGATTTTTAGGTTTAGCAAACTCTACCTTTTTATTAACATGAAAAACATTTTCTTTATCAACATTAAGTAAAGACTCAACAAAGCTACTTATGTCTTGTGATACTTGTTCTTCTACCAAAGACTCATCAGAATTTTCCTTAGAATTATCTGATTTTTTTATCACAAACAACATTAGACTCTTGCTTACTATTCTCAGGACCATAACCTTTGAATTCAAGCTCTTTGAATTCATCAAGACCAGAATAAGACAGATCAAACTTTTTAGGTCTATTATAGATTAAAGGACGAGGTGGAGGAACTACACTATACCCCAAACCCTTTTTACTTTTGTCAGTTATCTAACTTCCTAACAACTGATCTAAGTCTTTTGAGGCCTTATCAAAATTCTCAATTTTAAATTCAATGCCATCTTTTTCTTGCTTAACTTTTTCAAACTCGCTTTTAAGCACATTTATTTCATAATCTTTACAAGTTACTTCTATTTTAAGAACTGCAACTTCTTCACTAAAAAGAACCTCATTCTTCCTATATGTGATTAGTTGTTCTTCTACTGTTGCTAAACCTCTTTTATAATTAGCTGCTGTAAATTCAGTTTGATTGAGCTTAATAATCAAATCATCATACTGTTTCTTAAGAGTTTCATAGTTTTTCAGACAAGTTTTAGGGAAAGTTTTATCAGTGTATACCTCTGAGCCTGAAAATGCCATTAGAGCCATGTTTGTCTGTACTTGTTGTTCTGCCATGTCACTCCAATCAAAACCTACACCATATATAGCCAACATTGCCTTTGAAGATGTGTCTTTATTGTTTCCTTGCTTCCTGGTGTTGTCTTGATTTCTGAACTGACCTTACTTGCTTCTTGGTGCTCTACACTCCCTGGCAAAGTGTCCTAACTTATGACAGTTGTAACACTCTACCTTGGTTTTATCATACCCAGCAGTATCATTAGCATTAATGAAAATCTTCTTGCCTGTCCTTTGATAGTATCTCTTTGCCCTCATACTTAGCAGAGAGAGTTGCCACTTCAAATCCATTGCTTCCAAATCATCTTCATGAATTTGCTCTAAGTCCTGGTGTAGGAGATTAGAACCATTGTAATTTTCAACCATGAAAGCATACACAACATTATCACTGAAGCTAGCAGTACTAACTTGTGGACTAGCAACATTAACATTAGGGCTAGCAGTACTAACTTGTGGACTAGCAGTGTTAGCATCATTAGTACTGCTAGTGCTTGGAGCAGTCATGAAGGCCAAGTTTTGAGCACCACAACTTGCACCAACAGATTTCTTTACCTTTTGTTCAATAATTTTGAAGTTGTTGTATAAATCATCTATGCTCATAGTTTTAACTTCAGGCTTATTCATCTACACAGCTACATGAGTGTTCCACTCAGGGGGCAAGCTACTTAAAAAATTTGAGTTTAAGTCTTCTTGGGCAATGACCACACCAAAATAGCAAGCCTACTGACTATCTTCTGAAGCCTATTGAAGATTGAGTCAAGAGACTCTAAACTTGATGCACTGAAATTCTTATACTGTTTCTTCAAAAGTGTCTTCTGAGTTTTCTTGGTAGTTGCATTACCTCCAAATCGTGTTTCAATGGAAGCAAACATTAATTTAGCATCAGGGTACTAACTGAATGTAAGTTGATGTTCATCGGGAAGAGCCATGAGTAGCAAGCTCCTAGCCTTTACATCATTCTTCTTATTTGTCTTTTCTTTAGTAGTTATAGGTATAGACATCTTTGTAACTGAAGTACCATTCTCCTGTGCTGTTTGTGGTACTGACACCCATGAATCACCATTTTCAATGACCTCCCAGAGTGCATAGTCTTGGATCTGGAAGTACTGCTTAATCCTTATCACCCACATCTCATACTCACCCAGTTTGAGTATGGGAAGCTTTGTAGTAGTACCACTATTTGTAGATTCAAACTCCATGTCTTATAGATCAAAGTTTCTCAAAGCCAAGCTTGGATACCACTTGTTAATCCCAATCCTAGATCGATTCCTTAGGTTGTCTAAGGTTAAATTACCTTGGATAAATCCAAAATAACTTGTTGTAGAAATTTTGTATGTATATTAAAGTGTACGCGGAATCTACACCTTAATACCTAGAAGTATTATGAATAAAACAGTAATCTTGAATAAACAAAGATATAACCAAATGCTCCAATATTATTAGATCAATAATACGAGTACTCTTTACTAGTACTAGGGTTTACAACCTTGAAGCCTTTCTGAATCGATTTGAAAACTATGAAAACTTATATGCAAAACTGATATCTCAACTAATGCCCTAGAGCCTCCTTTTATAGACTAAGGAGTCCTAGTCGGCTTACAATATATTCCTAAGATATCTTAATCTTTTCTAAACATAAACGTAATCTTTTAAATAAATACATTATGTATATCTTTTACATAAATACCTCAATACTTATCTTCACAAGTATTCTTGTTCTCCAAACAATCTTTATCTCTTTAATTCGTCTTTATCCTCTTGACAGTAGAAAGTCTTCAAGCAGTTGTAATCCAACAGTTGTAATCTTTTCACCAGCAGTACTAATAAACATAAGTAGTAGTAACATTTGTACTAGCAGTACTAATATATATTAACAGTAGTAACTTGTACTAGCAGTCTTAACATTTACTACTAGCAGCACTAACTACTTAGCTTATATTTTAGTCTTCAACACTAAGCAGTCTTAACTTCTACTAATAGCAGTAACTTTATGCTATCAGTACTAAATTATACTAACAGTAGTAACTAGCAGTGTTAACATTATACTACTAGTACTAACTACTTAGCATAATTTCCATTATGTACCTGAGCAGTAGTAACTTCTAAGAATCCTTGAAGTCTTTTAAGTCCCAACAGTTAGTTTAAGAGCTTCCTCTTTAAGCTTTTCATTTTCAATTTTAAGCATATGACATTCTACACATTCAAGATCAACTTCCTTGTTTTTCTCGAGTGTAGGCACTTTTTCTTTTAGAATACTAATTTTATTTTCTAAGTTATCTCTAGTGGCTTTTAGTCTTTTATTTTTAGTGATTATCTTTAAACTCATTTTGCGCAGTTTATCATATTCATTATCTAATACTAAATCATCTATTGACAAGATTTCATCACTAAAGTAAGAGGATTCGGAACATACCTCACTTGATGCTTGAGCTACTAGACACGTTTTGTTATTGACTTTCTCATCATCTTCTTCACCGCTATCACTCCAACAACCTCCGACAAATGCTCTTTGGTTTTTGTCTTTCGGTGGTTTTGGACATTCTCCAATAAGATGATTCGGGTCGCCGCATCTAAAGCATTTTCTATCACTTTTACCGTTCTTGTCATCATGGCTTCTTTGGAATGTCTTTTTGTCATTCCGAGGTTGTCTCACGAATCTACCTCTTCTCTTAAAGAACTTCTTGAAGTCTCTTACCGCCGTGGCGTATTATTCATCTTCACTTCCGAAAGTCGAACACTTTTCTTCACTAGATTCTTTCTTAGCCTTTAAAGCAAGAGATTTCATTTCACCTTTTGCTTTGACTATTTTGGAATCTTTCTTGATGATCATTTCATAAACTTTGAGGTTCCTGATAAGTTCATCAAGAGATAGTGATGTTAAGTCTTTTGACTCTTCAATTGCCGTGACCTTTGCTCTTTATTTAGGATGTAGAGCCCTAAGAAATTTCCTAACACAGTTCTTGCTAGAATAACCTTCATCAAGAGCTTTTAAACTAGTAATAATAGTATTAAATCTAGCAAAAGCACTATCTATAGATTCGTCTTCGGAAATGACGAATTGTTCATATTGTTGAACCAAAAGGTCTCATTATTATCTTTGACTTGACTATTACCTTGGTGGGTGATTAACAATGTTTTCTAAATTTCTTTTGCCGTATTACATATGAAAATTCTTTCATATTCTTTTCTAGGCAAAGCGTTATAAATAACCATTTTAGCTTTGTTATTTTTCGTAAGTTTCGTTTTAAGATCATCACTTTGTTTTTCAAAAGGGATAACCTCATCTAATTTGGTTTCCGGATTTTGTTCAATGGGTTGAAAATCACCGTTGGTAATAACATGCCACAGATCTAGATCTTTTGATTTAACATATGTCTCGAATCTATTTTCCAATAAATAAAAATATCACTTTCAAAGAGTGGTGGTCTTTGCATAGATTGCCCTTCTAGATATTTTTCGGAATCCATATATCGATCCAAGCTTTAAAATACAATATATTTTAAAAATCTTGAGTGACCTTGGCTCCTGATACCAATTATGGACTAGAAGGGAAGGGGTGTTGAATAGTTTACATGTTCCTTTTTTTTTAAAACTTTGCATTAAAATACTTAGATTTGAGTAGTATGTTTAACCAACCAACAATATGAATCAATTAAGTAAATATCTAAACTAATAGAAAATAACAATCACAACAATATAGAGAGATGAGAGAAGGAACAATTAAACCAAGACACCAAGATTTATAGTGGTTCAGATTTTAAGTTTCTTTCTTTTCAGAGACAAGTACACTGGTAAAAGTGTTTAACTAATAGTCATCCCTGAAGGTATGCATCCCGATCTTGTTTCTCCAGGAGAGTGTCTTGTCTTGAGTAAGGAAGTAGTAAATGACAACTTTGGTGAATCGAGGGTAGTACATCTTCTCTTGCTTTTTGTAGGCTTTGTTGTCAATCTGGTAAATGAAGTTTTCCCAAAGTAGTTCAACATAGTCCACATTCTTTTGATGGTACATACCCCAAAGGATTTGTGCCCTGAAGAGACAAAGCTTGTCAAGACAAGTTGTCTTTCCAGATAAACTTCTGTTAATAAGATCAGCAAAAGTTATCCAAGGTTGATGCATCTGATCAACAACAACATCATTGAGTGAATTGATTTCCCAGTGTGACCAAGATCTCTTAAGAAATACATGATTTCTTCATCTGTAGGAAGTGCATCAAAGTCTTGACCCTGTACTCTAGGGCAGATCTTAAAGATATCTTTAAAGATTTCTAGATTAAGTTTGAATCTCTTCCTTTTGTCCATTTTGAATATGTATAAAGTGTCATGCTTGTAAACAGAATCCCAGAATTGATGCATGTAGACTTCTGGAACATCTACAGTGATGAGAAATATAGAGTAGCATGGAGTCAGAGCAAGAGCATCCAGAACGACTTGAAAAGTTGGTCCTCTCTGTATCTTTCTAGGATTAAGTCTTCTGTTGCATTTCCCAATCTCAAGTATTTTCTCCTTGGGAACAAGTTCCAGATCAAGTTTGATTTGTTGAGCAGTAATGGAAGACATGATTATACTAAGATTTGTCACATACAGTTCATATACGAGCATATATATATATATATATATATATATCACTGAAAGACAATCTAGATCATGACGAATGATTATAGAAGCAAGACTGATTTACACTAGGAATTATGAACACAAATACTAGGCAAAATATTAACACACATGAGACCAGGAGAAACACATAATTAAACAACACACTAACTATAGGCAATTTTTAAAGAATCAAGAAATCACTTAAGTTTTCTTAGGAGAAACTAGAACCTATTTAATCACTAAGTGATAAGTTAAGGTTTAATTAAACTTACATTAGATTACGAGATTTGATTACCAAGATTACGAGATTAATTCATCTAGAAAAAATCATGTATAATTCGCCCTAAGTATGTGTATAATTCGCTTGTGTTAGACTCATGCATATAGTTTGCCTATTCAACTCTATATAATTCACATGTATTGAGCTACATGTATAGTTCGCCTATGTATCTGTGTATACTTCGCCTGCATTAGTACTAATGTATTGTTCGCCTATGAATACATGTATAATTCACCCGTGTAATCATTAGTGTATAATTCGCCTACGTTAACATGTATAGTTCGCCTGTGTTAACAACTAGTGTATAGTTCGGCTGCATTAACATGTATAGTTTGGTTGTGTAACACATACACCAACATTTTACACCATTTCAAGCATCACTATCCATCTTAAGGGGTTTTTGAAAACCCTAATTAGACAAGAACAAGGACAACTGATGCCTGGTCGTTTGGTGTTATATTTTCTCAACTAGGTTTGGTTAGTTGATTTTAGATCAAACGATGAACCCTGGTTCGAGATGGACATGATTGATATTGCTGTCGAGATGGACATGACTAGTTATGCTTCTGGTATATAGTTGAGGATATTGTATTATGGATGATGTACTTCTGAATGCTCATTGTAAACGGAATGAGTAATCTGGTCTAATTCAACAAGCATTAGGGTTTCATTATAAACCTCAAGTCATACATCAAGAATTGCAACAAGGATTTTAGGGTTCTGAACCCATAAGTCCGATCAAGATGTGGTGATTTATTGTTGTGCGCTTGATCAGGGTGTTCCACTTTTTGTGTCAAGCATTCCACAATCCCAGAAGGTACTATGGGTATAACGATATCCACAATTGATATATATTGAAAAGCTTCCGATGTCTCGCAGTTATTTAGGATTTTATATATTAAAAACCCTAATTTATAAGAATCACATGAAGCAGGAGGTTCAAATCTTTAAGGTTAATATCGTTTGCTGCTGTGTTAATATTCTTGGTTATTGGTTTTCAAGGCTTGTACTGGTTCGTGTTCTAGCATCAATAACGATGAAGGTTTGAAGGGTGTACAACAGGCATGAGAGATGCGTGGGATTTATGGTTTATCGTGAAGTGCGGAAGGGATTATATGCTATAAGAGCAAAATTATCCTGCCTTTTTATGGTATGTCTATTATTCTCATATTGACTTTCTATTGGTCGTGGAAGTTAATACTGCCATAACGAGTTTGTGCTGCCAAGGTTTAATCAAGTTAATACTGTCATGTTTAAAGCAATCAGGTATTGATAATTTGATTTATTTTTGTTGGCTTGGGTTTTTATTTATTTTTTCCCCAACGATGTAAGAAAATTTGTGTTTGGTGTGATGTGTTATTAGGGTTAAAGGAATTAGTAATACTTTAATATGCTTATTGTTACTCGTAAATGACTACTGTTGTCCTTAAAATTTTAGTACTGTCAATATATGTGAAATAGTGACAGAATAGCAACAATTTAGCGACAGAAAAATGTGTTACTAACAACATAAGAGGAAGGAGTACTCACATTAGCAACACATTAGTGATAGCAAGTGACAGAAAAAAGTGTCACTAATAGCTTAGGAGGAAGGAGAATGCATTGTAGTAACAGTTTAGCGACAGTATAAAGCGTCACTGAAACAGTTTAGTGACAGATTGGTGACAGTTTTGTGATAGAAAAAGTGTTACTAATTGCAGGAAGAGCCAAAGGAAAGATTAGTACTGTTCGAGGGTTTTAAAGTTGTTCAAGGTATTTGTACTGCCTTTGTTGTCCGAGAAGTTTTTAACACTGCTAGTATCGTCCAGTTAATACTGCTAATTGTACCTGATATCGGACAGTATATGATTTTTCTTCTCGCACATAACAGCGATGGATGACACACAGAGGAAGGAAGTTTTTGATTTTTGGTATTCTTATTGATTTTATGGCTTGTTTTGGTTATTTATTGAAGATGTGATAACAAAGACGATTGATTATCACTTATTTGATGTTGTAGTTGAGTTTTTCAGATGCGTGTTCTTATCATATCTTAAAATGGGTGTTACACTTTAAAGATAACTTGTTCGTGCTTAAATGGTGTTGACGAAGACTTGACAAATCTAGCAATGTTTGATTTTTCTTATGATGCACAATGCTCACATTTGCTATCACTTAAAGGAGTTACGTTATTGTGCTCAGTGTCTCATTTTATAGGATAAATGAGGATTTTGTCAAGAGATTGCGATCTACTTATACTTTGGTCTTGGTATGAGTTTGACGTCACGTAGATAGTACAAGATATAAGACACAAGTTTGGGTTATTCTACTTCAGCATCAAGTTTGTTATACTTAGTTTTCTTTATCAGTGATTATTACATAGAGCTTACATAATTGAAGATTCAAGAGATGGTTAACATATGGATTTTAGAGGAAGCTTATTGACAAAATGTTTAACCATCAGTATATGTTCATGCACCACTTGAAGTGAAGTGTTTTGTTACTACTGCTGATCATTATTACTACTGCTAGTTTATATTTCTACTGCTCAGATTCATTTTTCTTATTGTGCGTAATGGTGGGCAATTTAAGTCATTGGAAGGATGGATTAGTAGTTGTAGTATATGATTTGTAGCTGTTATGATCCAAGTTGCATATCTTCAGAAGACCCCTATTTGATGATTACAAAAAGGGGAAGAAGATTACAGGTTTATTGATTTGCAGCCTATTATGCGTGGTGACATGTTCAAGGAGATCTTAAATCAAGGGGAAGCATTGAAGATTGTTTCATTCATAGAGATAGTTTTGTATCAAATAGGGGAAGATTGTTGGGTTTATTGATTTGATTATTACAAAACTACATGTGCTTAAATGAAGACGAATGAAACAAGAGGGACTAAGTTCATCTATAATGAAATTCTACAAGCTGGTGAAGAACATAAAGATTATAAAAGATATGCTTTAAAGATATGAAGATCAAGTTTAAATAAGAAGATTTAGTTTCCTTGTCTATTTTAGTTAGCTTCCTTTGTAAGTCATGATCTCTCTATATAAAGAGATCATAGACACATAGTTTTAGCATCCAGAAACGTGTGCTTTCTATGAGAGTCTAACACAGAAAAACGTGTCTAACACAGGAAAAGATATGCTCTGATACCAATTATGGAGTTTGTTAGAACTCCTTAGATCGTTTAAGACTCGAGAATGATTAGTTCTCATCTAGGATAATGATAACACAGATTGAATAT
>BQNB010111316.1:876-22377 GCA_026074375.1 Tanacetum coccineum
TCGTTTGGATATGTTTATCCTTTGAGAACTTATGTACCTTAAGTCATGTTGACTTATTTCCTTTGGTTATTTATTTAAGACTTCCGATGTTTATGCTTGTGTTATGATTATGTATGCTTTGATGTCACACCATATTTGTAATACTTCTACCCTTTTGGGTCGGGGCGTTACACTTCTCCTCATACCTCAAACCTATATACTCAGAGCACCAACCTTCTTCTCATTCCTCCAACGTATATACATTTTTTCTTCTACAAAAGGGGAAGAAGAGAGTGTAAACAAGTAACTTTTAAAATTTACTATGTGCTATAGTTTACATATTTTGTCATCATCAAAAAGGGGGAGATTGTTAGCGCAAATATTACAATATTTAATCTATACGATTTCTTTATGTTTTGGTGATGACAAACATGTGACTTGTAATACGTAACGTAAAGTGTGCAAGTTACTCGTAATCACAAATCATCAATGCATACATGCATCTATATCTCTCTACGTCTCAAGTCTACATCAACACTGTCATTTGTTTGCACCTGACGTAAATCACGTAAGGTATGTACAAACAACATTAAACTTGTAGGATGATCAAAGAAATAAGTTTTTGTCTTAAACTTTATATTTTTATAAATATAACAAGACAATTTCTAAAAAATTATTTAGACAAATTATTTTTGAATTATAAAGAAAATATTTTATGTGGTTATTATTTCAAATTTCAAATATGATCATCCCCCCCCCCCTAAAACAAGTCAAATTTTCACCAGATTTTACCTTCACCACAAAAAGACAAAAACAGGATCGTCTGTCGGAGCGGTCCCTTAAATATGTCGGCGGCCCCCTTAAATATTGGGCGGCCCCCTAATATATCTGGGGACCGCCGCTGTCTGACAGACTCTTTTCAGCTCCTATAAATAGTGGGTCACTTCCAACTATTTTTACAACTTTTTGCACAGATTTTTTCAGTTCTTTCTCTCTCTAGATCTTACTAAATCTCTCTAAATTCTTTGATCATTGAACTTGTTTAATCTTGTTTAAATGTGATCCAATCTTCTATCCTTTCCTTCTTCCCTCATGTGCAAGAGAAGAACTTTCGTCATCGTCAAGATACGAAGTTATGTAGTCTAGTTAGTCCATTTGTAACACTTGTTACATATAGATCGAGTCCATGTCTTCCAATATTTAGTAGTGTGTAGATCCGAATGGTGTGTATATTTGGAAGGGTTGATTGTGTGTTGGTTAGTATTTTAGGCCTCAAAATACATTGGTGAAGTGGTAGATTGATTCTAGCTAAGATTAGGACTCGACATTTAGCTTAGTGTCGGAAAATAATATAAGCGACGCGGTTTATGTGTTTAGGCCTTAAAACACAAGGTTTGTTATGTTGGGCCATAAAACATAACGGGTTTGGTTGTACCCGAAGAATAACTCGACATCTAGCTTAGTGTCGAAAATAATGTAAGCAACTTGTATGGATTTCTCCGCCGAGAAGGGAGCTTGTTGACTAGTGAAGTAACTCTCGAGTTGGGTACTCGGGGAGTGGAGTAGGGCGAAGAGGAGCTTCGTGACCGAACCACTATAAATCATCGTGTCCGGTTTGCATTTCCTTTTACGTATCTCGTTACGCTTTTATTTACTTTATCGTTTTACTTTTATATTTGCATTGTGTTCATGATTGTGTGGATAGTTGCATATATTTTGTTACTTGTGATTGTGTAGTACTTTGTAGTCAATATTTTGGTTGAGCTTGTATTGTTAAGATATGCGCTAGTTGTAATTAAACTATTATCGACACTTCTCATATTGCATCTAACTTGATTGGTGCTTTGATACAACAGATCTAGTCCAAAAACATCAAGAGCCATGGTTCTATCTTGGTTCCTTTAGTGGTTTCGTTGTGGTATTTCAAGCTTATTGGTTCGGCTTATTTGTTTCTATACGGCATATTCTCTCTTTTTAACTTCATATTATTCGTCTTATTTTTTTTGTTAAATCTTTTGGGCTACTCGTGTTTTGGTAATTTAAATATATATTGGGCTAAATGAGTATACCCACTGTTTGCTTCAATCATTTTTTTTTATTTTTATGTTTTCTAATGTTTTGTTTGCTTCATAAAAAAAAATAAAAAAAAAATAATAATATTAATAATCCAAAAGTTTTTCACCTTTTATCGTTTCTTTTTGTTTGGCATTGTGCATATTTTAAAACCGGTTCTATAGCTTCATTTCTTAATCATTTTAGCTTATTTGGAGTGCTTATTGTTTGTTGGCTTATTTATTCGGTCCACACGGTTTGAGCAAGGAGTCAAAGAAAGGTGCTAAGAAAGTGTTTGATAGTTTGTCTAACCGATCTAGTCACCTTACAACTCGAGACCGAATAGTCAATTCTTCTTCACGAACCGTAACTCGTCAATCACTTTCTTCTACCGAAACGACTCCATCCCCTTGTCAACGGAGCCAACGAACTAGTAGTTTTCACTAAGGACCCGAACGAGTAAAAAGATTTGAGCACCGAACTAGTAGTTTTCATTAAGGACCCGAACGAGTAAAATGACTTAATCACCCGAACTAGTCGAAAAGCATTATCAACCAACCTAGATAATTTTGTGAGACCCGAACTAGTAAACACCCTTAAGAACCGATGTAGTGAATTTATTTCAGGAACCGAACTAGTCGTACTAGTAGTGAACCGAACTAAATAACCAACTCAACAAAATCTTACACACTTTAATTTTTTTTCGGTTTTACGGTTTCGTGTGACGTTCAACAACGGGACATAAGACTTATACCATCGTGATCGTGACATCTTTTCGATCAACGTGGTATATTCATATATTACCGACGATAAACGTACCACTCCGCATGATCAAATTTACAAACGTAAACATTTCATACATTTTAAAACGAAGAAGAATCAATATAGGAGGGAAACACTTTTCTTTATAATTATAATCTGAATTTTACAACTTTGGCCCCTCAACTTCATAATAGTTTTTATTTTTATCTTTTAGTTTTTCAAAGTTTTACTTTTAGCCCTTTGCCCTTACAACTCTTTCAATCTTAACCTCTACTTTTCAAAACATTTTCATATCTAGTTATTTGTTTTCAAGATTTTTTATTACTTATAGTATTTTTAATAATTTAGCCCCTCTAGTTTTAATTAATTACATCATTAGTACTTTTTTTGAGTTTTAATCAACCGTTACTAATTTTAAGTTGAAAGTTTGTGCACCGTTCATCATTCACACTCATTATTCGTCAACAAAAGCTCAAAGTTCTTCGGCAACAACAACGATTTCACCAACAACAATTAATTACTCATTCACGGTTTTTCTTGATTTAGTAAAATCCCGTAAAAGTTGATTCTTTTACGATTTAAATCATAGATTTGTAAATTCCTGTGAACGTTAATTGATTTCAAACCACAACAAAATCACTTAATCTACTTAAGATTTTTAATTTCATTTCACACATCGAATTTCAATGGAATCTTTGAATTCTAATTCTCAAGAGAGAGAGATGCATCAGCTGCAACAAATGCAAGACAAAGCAAAGGAAAAATGCATGGAATCATTTCGCCTACTTCATTCACATCTTAAGGTTCTTTCAATCAAGGGAGGATTCGAACGGGCATGTGTGGCACTATTTGATCAAGATAATCAGACTTTCACAGAATCGTTGTTACTTAACTTGGATAATCTAGAAAAGCAACTCGACAGAGAAGAATTTCAAGAAACTGAATCCATTGGTGCGTTTAGAGTACTCATGAAACAGTTTCAGACATTCATCAATTTTCGATACTGTTTCGATGATTTTGATGGTGCAATGATACGCAAGTCCTTTCTAGAATACACTCGAACTGAGATTCAACAATTCCGTGATACACTGATCCAACACATGGAATCCGTTAAGAAGTCTATTGATGAAAGAGCACAGCATAAACGAGAAAATAACAGAAGGGTGAATGATAGAGTGATGCAGTCAAAAGAGGGAAAGGTGGATTCGAGTAAAGCATTAGATGCTGGTTTGGTTGTTACGAAAAGCACTGAGACAGAATCAGAAAGGCATGTTTCAAGCAGCAGATCTGGGAAAGATACACATGCTGAGGATGCAGATATCAACTCCGTGAATGACAAACGGCCATTAACTGAGGTACAATTGACTGTTCAACATGATACTCTTGCTAATGAACAACAACATTCTGTGCAATCTGAACCCATTTATGACACACATCTGTTGGTAAAGGTTGATAAAAATACCATTCTTGATTCAACAAATATGTGTCATAGGGGATGAGAGATTGAACAGAATGCTGAAAAATATCAAGTTTCATGTCCTTTACTTGATCCATCATTTGATAACATGACAACTGAATTTTCAAACCAATCTCTCGAGTCTGAAAATATTTTTCTCAAAAAGACCGTTGCCCAACTTCAAAAAGATCTTTCAAGAATGGAAGCACATTGTGTTAACATGGAACTTAAATATCAAAATCAAGCTTTAAAAGACGGGCAACATGGTCAAATTTTGAATGAAACAAGTAATAAAGCCAAGATTAACAAGGAAATTGAGGTACTTGAAAAGATCAATATCGAATTGAAACATAGTGTGGCTAAATTACTTGCCAGATATGAGAAAGTTGCATAAGGATAAAATGAGCATTTAAAACCAGACTTACAAAGATCTTCTACGATTATATCAAAAACGGAAACGAGTTCAGACAAAAGACCATATGACTCAACTGATTGCTCAAATAAAAGTAAGACTGTTGAAAATGTGATTTAAAGACTCAGATTCAGGAAAGTTTTTGCGTATGTAGCTTGAAAATGAATTAAGAAATGTTCTAAAGGAAACTAGCGTGGATACTAAGTTTGCTAAAACCATCATTCTTGGGGGAAACCGGTTTTAAAAACACACCCAGAAAACCAATCAGTTGTTAGACAAACCGAATGCGTTTATATCTAAACGACCTTAATTTTCTAAACCAACGGTTTGCCTCCCAAGTTGATGTGGAAAAACGTTTTTGTCAAAAACCAGTCACTCAACATTATTTGCCTAAGGGAAGAGAGTATGCTTTTGCAAAACCTAATCATATGATTGCATCTAGGCTAATCTAGGAATAGTTATATGACATGTCATGATTTAGTTCAAATGACATGTTCCTAATTACTATTAGAGAAGCTAAGAAAAAGACACAAGAAAGAGATAGAAGTCAACAACTAGTGTAATGCCATTTGCTAAATCACAAACACTACTAAGAGTTGCAAATCAAAACCTAGGAGCAATAATCAAACATCTAGGGTTTTGCCAACATCTAAGAGTAGTTGCCCAATGACAACTGTTATGCCAAAAGCAAATCACTCTAGGAATTCTAGTCCTTTCTCTGACTTCAAACACTTTGTGTGCTCGATTTGTCAAAAGTGTGTCTTTAATGCAAATCATGATGCCTGTATAACAAAATTCCTGAAAGAAGTGAATTCTCGTGCTAAGATTAAAACCCAATAAGAGCTAGAAAACAGTAACAAACCCGTAGATCCAACGAGTGATACTCATAAACCTGGTAGGAAGATCGTTACAGGACATAGTTTTCTCCCAATAAGTCTTCTCTGTTGCATGAGAAAACAAACACTCCTAGATCTTACCTTAGATGGATACCGACGGGTAGAATTTTTAACACTGCTGGTCTTAAGTGGGTTCCAACTGGAAATACATTCACATCTAGCACAACAATGGTTGATTGTGAACTCCCAAATGGTTCAAATGATTATATCACTAACCCTTATAAATGCGATCAAACTCTTAATGTCAGTGCAGGTACTCATAACTTAAGTGCAGGTACATTTTGCAATCCTGAAAAGGAAAGACTCGGAGTTTTGTTTGTGAAAAAAAGTAATAACAGAACCAAGGGTTCAGAATTTATGTATGATGAACAAGGACAATGGTTGTTGATTACTTCAGATCAACACCCGTGCTTCATGATAATGACGTCTGTAGACAACACTTCAGACCACGTTCCTCAAAGAAAAGAAAGGTGTACGTTTCAGTGCGCTTTATCTTCAAAAAAAGAGAAATCTTCTTGTATCCTAAGTAAATACTTAAAATCATAAAAAAAACACAAAAAGTTTTTTTTTTTTTTTTTTATAAAATTTTATAAAAACAAAAGAGAAAATTATAAAATCAGAAAAACCAAAAAGATTTCCATTTTATAAAAAACAACATTACAAATTAGAAAAAATTGAGAAAAAATAACAAAAAAGAAGTTTTTCAATGGCATGTCTTTTGCAAACGATAATATTTACGTCCCTATAAATGTCTTTCAATAAAGACACGTGGACATAAATAAAGTTCGTGCAAAAGTTCAAATGTTTTTCAAAACATGCCATATGGCTTGCTATTATTTCAGATAGTAACCCGTTTTTCACCTTGAGGAAAACATGTCGTCTAAAAGACAGTTGTTCCTAACAACAGGAATTTATTCTCGGGCATGGTCTACTCTATTACCATGCAAAGGCTTGTGATTACTTTGCATCACAACCCGTGCTTCCTATATATTCCATAAGTGTACGTTTCAGTGCATTTATTTGTCAAAATAAGAGAAATCTTATTTTTATTGGTAAACAGTTGTCTTCATAATGAATCAGTGTTTTCAGTAATCACAAAAATATTTTTAAAAGACAATTCGACAACTCAAACAATGACAACAGCTCTTTAAATAGAAAACGGGTCATTATTTGAGGGGGGAGAAATCATCATCAAACAATCTTGTAAAATGGTCTTTCAAAATAAGTCATGAAATAATGGATAAAGTTTTGGATAATGACGGATAACAATTTCAAGGGGAGTTAATTTATATTAACTTCAAGTGCTTTAGATGTCATTTGTTTAAATCTTTATGGACTTAGAGACTTAGTGAATTCAGGCTTTAAACTACAGACGATCAATATTGCCAACACCTCATAGTTTGTAAAAGACTTAGGAATGCTTGGAAATACTTTCATAGTTTTAAATGCCTTGAAGTTGATTCTCACGGAATAGATTTAAGCTTATTAATTCTTCAAACACGATCTCGAATATGTATGCGTATAAGGTTTTGCTGATTCCGACGTGTCGAAACCAGCAAGGGGGAAGGAGTAGATGTATACTTGATAGTGTCATTGGCCTTCTTTTGAGGTTAGCTTCTTTTGATTTTAGGTTGTGTTGAATCTTTCGGGTACACTATTTCTATCACATGATGGAAGAGACATCTCGTCATTAGCCAATATGCATTATTTGAGTCCATAGGGGGAAGTGTTAGGAGTATAATTATTTAAAACGTGAGAAGAATTCTTTCTGATTCAATTAGTGTCTTGCCCAACCGGTCAATCACTAAGCTTATTCTTAAAATGAGTAGAAATATTTGATAAAAGAGGTACACATAGGTATGATGATTTCACTTTAATAGTCAGTATTATTTTTTTATTTTTTCCATGCAGGAAGAAATGTATACATTTGGGACTTAGTTGACTTATGTGTTATCATTTCTACTGCTTAGAGGGAATACTTGTTACATCCGGGACTTAGTTGACTTTTGTGTTACAATTTATATCATCACTATCATGTAAGGAGAAATACGGACATCCGGGACTTAATTGACTTTGGTGTTGCGGTTTCGAGTTATTTGTGTACTTCGAATATCTGGGTTTTATATATCAAGATTCCAGACACGTACAAATCAAATCTCAAAAGATTGCCAACATACTCAGCATACCCAAATCCTAAAGGCTTTATATATCAGAATAAAGATAAGAAGAACAAATTGATGCGTATCGATGAACTCTACAAATTCAGTGACGGTACTCTCAACGATGTTCAAACTGCTCTTGATGATATTCTAAAAAGAAGCAGGATGAAGTATCTGCTATAGACGTACTAGAAAAAGGTAGACAAGGACAGAGCAGGAGCTATGATTCAGGCGATTGATAAACAACTCAAGAACAGAAGGATCATGCAAAGCCTGGAAAAATTTGTTGGTGGGAGACCGTACGAAGGAGACTTTCGGCTGCTGCAAACCTCATAAACAATTAAAACTTGTTAATTTGTATATATTTAGTGTAGACTTAATGGTGATAATAAGGAGTGCTCGAGTACATAATTTTCAAGAATTTCTTAGTGAATTCAACATTTTTCAAATCATTGTACTCAGCACTGTCTTATATACCCTCAAATATTAAGGAGGAGCATTAAAATGTTCCATATATGTTGTGTAACATTTTGTCCCTGAACGTTTAATCAAGTGATATCCAAAATATCAATGGATTAACATTTTGGATAAGGGGAGAAAATGTGATTAAACTGAATCTAATTTATATTGAAATGTAATCATATAAAATAGACTCAATGCACTCCACACTTAGCATGTACTATGATCACGATGCACATGTTAAGGGGGAGCTTTTAGTGATGATGATAAACTTTCAAAGTGTAAATCTTTTGATATTTATATCAAACACTATGATTGAAATTTTCAATGATTTTGGTTTTGATTGAGATGGAATACCCAAAAGACCGACCATGTACTTAATTTTATGGAGTTATAAGGTGGGTATACATAGGTATTCAAATCCCATGATCCAGCCAGAACTGAAGGGATCTACCCAGGGATATCCACTAGATAGTGTAGAAGTCCTTAGGTATGATACAAAGGAGAAAAAGTGAGAATCGAGAATAATGCCGACTGAGATGGAGCTAACACTGGAATAAACCTAACAAGGTGTTAGTTATGAAGTCTTAGTAAGCATTGAAGGGGTTGAAGAATGAAAAAGAAATGTAAGGATAAAGGGTGAAAAGAAAGAAGCCCTTCATACACTTAGGCAGAAACCGGGTCAATACATAATCTGTCGGAAACACTAAGTTGTTTTCTGACATTAAAGACAGTCATGGACCCAGTGATGCTATGCACAACCCTCCCTAGCCATTCAAGGTCTCTCAACAGACTCTTGTTTCATTTCTCACGGAGATTACACGCATTTCTATCAACTTTCTCACTCCGAGTTAGTTGATATTGAAAAGGTGGCAGTCTGCTCCAGCTTCTGATCACTAAAAGATATTGAAAAGGTGGCACTCAGCTCCAGCCTCCGATCACTAAAATTAAAAGTGCACTATTGAGTCTAGAGCCAAAAGAGATCATCCATTAATCTCATTAGGACACTTGTCCAAGCAACCCGCCGCGAGGAATTAAGACAACTCGCCGGTGGAATTTTAAGGCAACTCGCCGAAGTCAACTTAAGGCAACTCGCTGGTGGAATTTTAAGACAACTCGCCGAACACAACTCGCTGCCAAGCAACCCGCCGCGAAGAGATAAGACAACTCGCCGGTGGAATTTTAAGGCAACTCGCCGAAGTCAACTCGCTGCCAAGCAACCCGCCGCGAAGAATAATTTAATCAAACCGCCGTAGAGTTTTCAAACCGCCAGAGTTTCCTTAAGAAATTTGCTATTTAAAATATTCAACCCGCTGATAACCTGTTCAACCCGCTGGTAAGCAAACCGCTGCTTAGTAACAACTCGCCGCTTGAGCAACTCGCCACCTAAGCAACCCGCCGTGTGTCAGAGGGTTGGTAACCTACTTAATAAAATAATATTTTTCAGCAAACCGCCGTGAAGAAATTCTGGCAACTCTCCACGAAGAACAACGACGTTTTTCACACAAAATCACCTATAAATCACCCTTTTGAACGATTTTGCTTGATTTCTTTTGCACAACACAATACCATAAGGTAATAGCTACTAGAAACACCCAAACTTTATCAATACAAACAACAAAATTCGGAGATCTTCAAAAAACGAGCTAGTGCCTTCAAAGGTACACTTTTCGATCTAAATCAAGCAAGAAATCGCACATACACACGATCTAATCATCCCATTAGCTCTGATACCAATTGTGGTATATCCTATATCATAACACGGGGTCGATTCTTGGATCGGGCTAGTTTCTAGAGAGAGAAACACTTGAGAGAGAATATTATCTAATATAGAGAAAGTGGTTTTCCTAAGCAATGAAATAATGACTAGCTTGCCTCTTCCAAAGTTAGAAGAGGCTATATATAGTACTTACAATATACCGGGTATTCGTACCCGACTTAAAACTGAAAAACGTACTATTAACTATTAAACTACGAGCTATAGTAAACAGTAAAATACACGGGGTGACCGAGTCTTTTTCTAATATCTAACAAGGTACTTTAAAGCCGAGTGATCCGTATACACTATGCTTTTGGATAAGACAAGATATGGCCGAAACTTTTCAAAAGCATACACAACGGCAAGTATTTCCTTTTCCGTGGTAGTGTAATAAATTTGAGCTTCAGTCATAGTCTTGCTAGCATAATGTATAGGCTGAAAATGCTTCATCTTTCGTTGTCCTAGAACCGCACCAATCGCGAAATCACTTGCATCACACATGAGTTCGAATGGTAAGTTCCAATCTGGGACAACTAAGATTGGAGCTTCGGTAAGCTTCTTTTTAAGAGTTTGAAAAGCATCAATACAATCCCTGAGAAAACACCAACAGGTGTTTTCCTTCTCATGAAGGTGATTCATAGTTCTAGCAATCTTAGAAAATACTTGGATAAATCAGCGTAAACGTACCTGCATGACGTAAGAAACTCCTAACACCTTTAACTGTAGTTGGGTGAGGGAGCTTAGCGATAACATCGACTTTAGCACGATCGACCTCAATTCCTGACTTTTGAAATTTTATGCCCTAACTAATCCTTCTCTACACATAAAAGCACTTCTCCCAATAAGGTCTAAATTCGTGTCTTCACACCATTTTAGCATCTTTTCTAAATTAGAGAGGCACGAATCAAAACATCCCCCAAAAACCTAAGAAATCATCCATAAACACTTCCATGGTCTTTTCGATCATATCATGAAATATGGCCATCATACACCGTTGGGAATATTACCGTGAAAGCATTACACATAGCCAAATGGCATATCTCGATACACGAAATGTTCCATACGGCATGGGAAAAGTAGATTTCTCGTCTTGGTCCCTGAGATCTATAGGTATTTGGAAAGTACACTGAAAAACCACTAGAAAACAATAGAAGCTCATTTCCAGCTAACTTTCTATCATCGGATCCATATACGTAAATGAAACTGATCTTTACCGAGTCCGCTTACATTTAATTCACTAATTCCAAGAATCGATCCAAACTCTCTTATCGCGGTAACTAAACGTGTCAAAATTAATTCATTTTCTTCATTAGCGACAAAGGTTATTCCACTTTTCTTGGGAACACAATGCACTGGACTAATCCATGGGCTGTCAAAGATTGGGTAAATCATTCCGGCATCAAGAAGTTTTAGGACCTCTTTTTTGATTACCTCATGAATTTTTGGGTTAACCCGTCTTTGACTTTGAATCGTAGGTTTGTAATCATCTACCATCAAGATTCTTGTGTGGTACAAAAACGATGGTCCCCCGAATGTCGATACCCTTGATGTCGGTGATTTTCCAAGCAATGGCCCGTTTATGAGATTTGAGCACTTTTAAGAGAGCATTTTTTTCATCATCGTTTAAACCTTTTGCAATAATCACGGGTAACTTGTCATTTTCTTCTAAGTACGCATATTCCAAGTGAGACGGTAAATCTTTTAATTCTAATTCCGGAGGCTCTTCAATTGAAGATTTCGCCTTGGTAACTTCACTTTGTTTAAGGTCCATCGGAGGAAGTTGAAACGGGTCATTATTTAACAATTTTTCAATTAAGCAAATATCTCCCTCCGGATCGCAATCGGCATGATCAATTTCCGGTGAAATTGAATCATCCTTGAGATAAGCTTCAATTTCTTCTAAAATGAATTCGGAAGTAAAAGGCTCAGACGTCGGGGTGGGATTGCCACCCGAAGAATTAGAAAATCCTAGCAATTCCGGAGCATACTCCTCACAAACTGCATCAATGATGTCAATTCGGTTTACCGACTTATCATTTGTAGAGGAGTATCTCGTGGTTTGATCTAGATTAAAAGTGACGGCTTCGTTATCAACCCGAAGGGTTATTTCTTCTCCATAAACATCAATTAAAGCACGACCGGTCCTCAAAAAGGATCTCCCAAGTATGAGAGGTACTCGAGGATCGGCTTCGAAATCGACAACAACAAAGTCAGTAGGAAAATGGAACTTTCCTACTTTAACGTAAACGTCTTCAGCGAGTCCTTTGGGATGGGTTATGGATCGATCCGCTAACTCTAAAGTCATCCGAGTCGGTGTAAGATCGGGTAGGGAAAGCTTTTTCCAAAAGGAAAGAGGCATAAGATTTATGCTTGCGCCAAGATCGGCCAAGGCGTGACATACATCCATTCCCGGAAAATTGCATGGAATAAGAAACTTGCCGGGATCTCCAAGCTTTTCGGGAAGCTTTTTGAGGAGCATCGCCGAGAAATTCTCGTTCAATGGTATCTTAGCTAACTCAAGCAACTTTTCCTTATTCATGAGCAAACTCTTAATCGTAGGAGCAAATCTTGGCATCAAAAGTAAAGCATCCGCGAAACTAATGTCGAAGCGCAAATCTTGAAAGATTTGTAAGATCTTCTCCATTTGATTCGAAGCTTTTTCACGAAACTTTTGATCATCACGACGTGATGGATATGGAATATTTGGCTTAGGTAAACTCTTTGGAACATGATTCACCTGATAGTATATATATAATACTAGGCAAATCCCAACCAATTGCCCTTGACCAAGGCAAAAAGTCAAAATTCACAAATAGAATCAATATATATCCGGAAGTTTGATTTCCCGGGTCGTTATGTCCCAACGAGGTGTGCAATTGAAAATCGAATGACGAATTTGATATTTGATGTTTGAATATGACAAGATTATGATAGGTTTTCTATTACTACAAGTAAAAATGCAAAATCAAGCAAAAGAAAACCTAAAACGAAAGCAATTTAACTTAAATCCTAAAACGGTGACGTAAAAACGCGAGCTAAAAACCTAAATTATCTAATTTTAACCCTAATGTAAATTTTTTACTTTAAATGAGCTATAAATGACTAAAAATGAAGAATAAAACAAACTAGAACAAAAACGGAGGTGTTTTGAGCTAAAAACGAGAAAAAACGAGAACGGGATCGAATCCCGTTCTTTAAAAAAAAAGTGTTTGTTGATGTCATCATGGACGTCTCTTTGAGATTATTATCGTGTTTTTATGATTTACATTCTTAAGGTCTCTTTTTCAACGAGTTGATTTATTTTGCATTTCCTCAACATCTGATCATTAATTCCTCTGTAATTCGAGAAAATCATTTGAAATCTCTTGTTGAACTTGATTAATAGCACTTGTAAAAGGTTGGTCTGAAAGCCCTGGGTTTTTGAAATTTGGTAGCATGATTATAATGATTTTGAAACCTTGAATTTCCATGAAAAATTAATCCCACGATTAAAATTATTCCCTGAACATGATTCAGATTAAACCTATTTTTTGACCATTTTTTTGACACCGGGACAAAACCTGGTGGTGACCATTTGATTACTAACACGGTTGCAGGAGGGTAAACTTGATTGAATACCAGTAGTCGCACAAACACTCACCTGATTGTTACGATAGCCGACCATTATAACCAATAATGGGGCCCCACCCAAGTAACACAAGATTCCTCAACCGCTTTAACCGGAATGGGAGTGACAACTTTTTTAGAAACAATCTCGACTAAGGTCGAAAGTTGATCTGCAAGCTTATCGATTCTCTCATCCGTATTTTACTATAAGTAGCATTTCATCCTATGAAGCATTAGATCTATTACGATAATTAACTAACTGTTTGACTTATTCTCAATTATTTTTAAAGCCTCTCTAGTCTTTTTAACTCAAAAGATTTCCACCTGCCCGCGGCATTTACGGAGTCTTGTTATTCTCGTTTTAAAACCATTGTAAAAGGTATCAAACTTGAGTTAACCTCCGTAAATCCGCATGATGGCATGCTCAAAAGCAGCTCCTTAAATCGATCCCTTGCTTCACGTTAAAATTTCCTCGAGATTTTGTGTAAATCGAGAAATTTCATCTTTAAGTGAGTGGTTTCGAAGGAGGGAAAAATTGATTAAAGAACAATGGTAACAATAATCCTCCCAAGTCAAGATTGAATTCGGTGTTCTTTCTCGTACCAAGTTTAGCGGCCGCCCTCCGAGCGAAATGGAAACATCATAAGCTTAATCACCGATCGTTGGGGCACATTCCTAAATCGAAAAGTCGAGGAAAATCCCTTTTGAAACCTATTGATATGCGAGCATGAGGATTCTACTCTCAACAGAGCCGTAAAATGGGTTAACTTTGAATAACCAACTGATGCAAATTCGTCCCTTAATCTTCAAAATGATCCGCATAGATTTTAATGGAAAAACAAATTAGCTTCTTCTTCGTACCCGTAACCGTGGTGGGCACGGAGTAGCTCCTCCATGGTACGTTCTGCCATTGGTGTAACAATAGTTCGAATCTCGGGTTCGACTATGTTAGAAACTTGTCTTCTCCGACGTCTTGGAATTGTGACGTTTGAATTATTAGGATAATTAGAACGTCTAGTGCGCATGCACTAAAAAATAGAAAAATAATAAAAAAATATTTTTGGGTTTTTTCAAAAGTTTATTCACAAACTAATTTTAACGGACAATGAGAAAGACAACTTGAACCAAATAATCAAACTTACTGACACGGAACTCTTAAAAATTTTAACTTTTTAGGTGAGTCGTATCTCGTAATGACAACAAAAGGTAATTTTTAATCTAATCGATTGGGAACTTATTATGGATAATACCTCAATTGAAGGTATTATTTGTTGGTGTTCTTTTACCAACTTTGTTTATTTTTTTATTATTTTTTATGGACAATTTTTATTATTATTTTTTTATATATTTTTTTTGTGATAATTATACTAAAAGAAAGGAAAAATATTTTTTACTTTTTGTATTTTTTAATTTTTTAATTTTTAATTTTTAAACAAAAACAAAACTTTCAAAAACGAAAGGGTCTTCAAATCACGATCAACAAACTTCAAATGAGAGAATCTTAATCACAAATCCCCCCGGCAGATGGCCGTGCCAAAAAATTGAAAATTGCTAGTAAAGCAACCTTCACGTATTAATCAAAATATAATTATATGATGAAAAATTACCAAAATAAACCTAGAGGAAAAAGGAAAAGGAAAATCTGCACAAATATATATAATATAATACGTATATAAAGCGGTAAGCTATGATCCGGGTCGTTCATCCCCCAACTATTTTGTGAAATTGGAATACCACGTTAGCTGTTCTGTAAAATGATTTGAAGTGAGAACCAAGATTGATTTAATTATCTACTTCTACAAATAAAAATAAGCAAATGATAACAATTAAGCACGAAAACAAATAACGGGAAATCAAACTTTAACTAAAAACGCAAAACGGGAACCTTAAACGGCAGTTAAAAACTCTAAATTTCCAAAATTAAACCTAAATTAAATTTTTTCTTTTTAAATGAACTCTAATTGACTAAAATTAAGTTTCAAGAAAACTAAGAAATAAAAAAGAATTAGAAATGGGGCTTAAAACACGAAAAAACAGAACGGGAATGAATCACCTTCATTAAATTACGAAATTTTGCCAAATTAAAACCCTAAGAAAGCAAAACTAAATTTCTCTATAAACTTTATGATAAAAAAAATTTTCTAAAAAAGGATTTATAATTTTTATTGATTATATTTCTATTTTGTTTATGATTTAATTAAAGTTTTTTGACCGAAAAATAAATGTTTAAAATACTAAACTATTATAAATACTAGAAAAAATACAAACAAAGCTTATACTATTAGATCAAGGAAAAAATATAACTCAATAACACACAACTTATCAAATAAGCTGTGTAATAAGCTAAAACAGCTTATAAAGCTTAAAAGGGTAAAATGTGTATAAGAATTAAACGTTGTAAGAGTTTAACGAAAAAGACCCCAGGGCGCAGTGGTAGTGAGTGTGTGGTGTGTGTTATAAAAGGGTTGAGGGTGTTGAGGTCGGGGGTTCGAGTCTTGCTCACCCCCGATTTCCACTTTCCCCTTTTTTTTATTTTCAAAAACTTATAAAAGCAAAGTTGTTAAGCACCTAAAAATAAGCAATTTTAATAAAAGAAACTTTTTATGAAAAGCCCTAAATAAGCTGTTAAATGGCTTATAACTTGACAGAAACTACTTAGCTAATTTTTTTTGGCTTTTTTAAAGAATTTTTAGAACTTCACAAGCTAAAATAAGCTAAACCCTAAGAACAAATAGCACTTCCAAAATTAAAGTTAACCTAATAAGCTACTAGAGAATAACTAATAAGCCTGAAATCTCCAAATAAGCTCAAACAATACTAACTTAATGTTAGTACTGCTAAGCTTTATACTTAAAGCTACTAAACTACTAAGAGCTAGACAAGCTCTTGGAAAAGCTTAAACTGAGCTTATCTACTCTTCTTAACCTAATAAGCTAAAATGCACAAAAATAAGCACAAAGTAACAATCCATAAGCTGAAATTCACAAATAAGCATTTATAAAAAACTTAAAACCAAACAGTCCCTACAGGGATCTTTGAACTTATTTTAAGATAAGCTCTTGGATCCTTGTGGGGAAATGACTTATTGAAGCTTATTCTACAACTAATAAGCTTCAAAAAACAACTTTTGGAACAGGGTTTGAAATCCAATTGCTTATTACAAAAGCACTTAAAAACATACCTAAGGCTTCAAATCATGTTGAGTTTTATTTTAAAATTGAAAAGACAAAAGCTAATTGCAACTTAAAAACAGATTATCAAAAGAGCTTATTTGAAAGAGTAAGTTAGTACTTAAAGATTAATGACCCTAAACCTACTTGTGCTATGAAAGTCAAATCCTAAAATCTACAATTACCATCTGAAATCTAAGCTAGAAAATGGACTATTTGTTATTTTCATTATCTGATGCAGTTGGCAAGCTTATGACCAAATACTTTTAGCCTAAAAGTGCAGACCTTAAGAACTAAATGCAACACTTAATAAAACATCTAAATCAACTCAAATAATAAAACTAGATTAGCTAAATTCTATCTGAGCTTGAAACTAGAATTGGCAGAATTTTCACAGGTTTAATATAGCAATAAGAAAACTTATGAAAACTCAATTATTCCTAATCAAACTTAAAAAACCTAACAATTTAGAACCTATTTTGGAAATATCCAAATGATAACTAAATGGTAATAGGACCACAAACATATTAACTTAAGTTAATACTCGCTTGTCCCAAACACCCCTTATTATTTGCACTTAAAGATCCAATTCTAGCTTATGAATGTAAGATTTACTGAGCAAAAAGTACAATACCCGTTAACAAAAGCCCAAAAACAATCTTATGAGCAAATACTAACAATCAAATAAGCTATAATCTCATAACACTAATATAACTGAAAATTTTTGATTTTTTATGATATTATAAACCCAATATGAAAACCTAGAGTCTTACACTAAAGACTTACATATGGCCTGAAAACAGATGATCAAACATGATTAATAAGCACAATGAGACAAGATTAAGCACAAATAAGCTAGCAGGTAAGCAGAATAAGCAAAATAGACTAGGAATTTAAAGATAGAAAGTATACTATGAACTTACAATGAACCTTAGCTAAACAAAGAGTATCAAAGGCACATAAGTGAGCTATCTACAAGCTCTGACTTCTTAATATAAGCCAGTAAAAAGACCTTATGGAGCTCTTTCATGGTAATCTCATCTTTCCAAAAAGCTCAAAATCCAATAAACCAAGGGTATTTAAACTGATTTTCTGATTTAAGATATAAGAGCTTATTAAAAGCTTAATTGGGAGGGGGAGGCTTGGGAGGGGGGGGGGGGATGGGGGACGGGGGGGGGGGGGGCTCCAAATACTTGTATGAGCTTATTAGGAGCTTATTTAACATTACTAGCTTATTAGACAAAGTTTTTTTGGCAAATTTGAGAAAAGCAAATACGAATTTTATTAATGAAAAGTTGAGTACAATTCTTAAAAGGAAATTACATTTAACCAAACATTAAGCTAAATATTTTAAATGAAAAATTACAAAAGCTAATTTTATAAGCTACTCCTAGATGATCTTGTGAGTGAGTCCTCGCTTGTATTTATACTACTCGTGCCTAGGAGAGCTTCTAGACCCCCTGAGTCTGTTAACACTCCCTTACAATCCAGAATCCTGCCCCTAAAGGAAGTTAGTCCCGCTCCTTTATCTCTAATATTAAGCTCTTTTATATCACCGTTGGATCAATTTGGATCACAACTGATTGCCAGCGTGGCAATCCGTGATTTGACCCTCTTGTGCTTCTTTTGTATGTTCTTTAGTACAAAAATCTAGCCCTTGATGTGTTTCCTTCATTGTACGCGTGTCATTCCCTTTTGGGTATTGACCAATAAGAGCGTTTGATGATGTATAACTCTTCCATGTCTGTCTTTATTACTTGAATTGCGTAGCCATGTAGTCAATTTGATTTTACCCTTTGTTTTGAGCTTGAGGTAAAACTAAAAGATACAGTGAACAATAATAACTAACTTTCCCGCTCATTTCTTTTTTATAAAGGGTGTGTTTTGTGTGTTATTTTGACCCTGGTGAAATGGTTTTGACTTTGGCTTATAAAAAAGGTATTGGGCCGGGTGTTGTTTATTAAAAAGAGGAATGGCCATGGTTTTGTTTTGTGTTGTTATAAGGGTTAACGGTGTTAACTCTTATAATTAAAAGAGTTAACACCGTTAGGGTTTAGGGACTTTTTATGAATTTGATTAACTTTGAGGGACTGAATTGGTATTTTTTAGGTTTTGTCTTTTTGTGGGTTGACTTTGGTTGACCAAGGGTTAACTTTTGTTGACCTTTGATAGCATTCTCCCGGCTCTTGTATTCTCTTTCCTTTCCCGTGTCCGTGTTTGTCCGGTTTTGACCGTTTTCTTGAGATTTTTGCAATATCCGTACCTACACAATCACAAAGACAAAACAATCAATATACAAGCATTTAAAGCATAAATTTGTCTTTTTAGGGCCATTTTTGATATAAAATGGATATGTGTTTTCACACATATCAGATACTAAGCAAGTTTATGAGTAAATCAGCAAAGGGACATGAAGAAATCTCCAATTTGATTAAAGAAATCCAAGCTTCAACGGACGCTTCCCTTAGAAACCAAGGAGCATCGATTAAAACTTTAGAGATTCAAATCAGGCAAATGAGCAAGGTACTACAGAAAAGAGGATTTAGAAGTCTACCTAGCTCTACTGAAGCGAACTCGAGAGATCAAGTCAAGTCAATCTCGACTACTGTTGAAGCTGATTCATACCTAATATGTTGTATTGGATCCTCCTAATACGCCGTATCCACTGGACAGAACCGTACACTAAGGTACGAGACAAGACAAACGATGATTCCATTTCCAAGTCATTTGAATGGTTACTGCTGTGAAGAAAAGAAGGGATCATACAGACCATAATTCTCGGAAGCTCACTCTAAAGCTTTACATATCGATAGTTCCATACATAGAAAGGAGAAAGACCCAGGGAGTTTCACTTTACCTTGCTTTATTAATAATGTTTGCTTTGATAATGCCCTTGTTGACTTAGGAGCTAGCGTTAGTGTTATGCCTCTTTGACCTACCCTCACATAGGATTAGGCGAATTAGCTCACACTAAAGTGAAGTATGAATTACAACATTACATGGAAATATCCAAAAGGAATAGCTGAAAATGTGCTAGTAGGTATTGGTAATTTTTTTTCCAATAGACTTTATAATTCTAGATAGGCCCGAGGATATCAAAGTGCCCTTGATCCTCGGAAGACCATTTTTGTCTACCGCCCGTGCTAAGATTGATGTTTACAAACGAAAGATTACTTTGAGGGTTGGGGAAGAAAGAATTATTTCACAAGTGTTAAACCTGCTAGTAGTTTAATTAAGAGGGTCTACATTAGTTTAAGAGAAAGAATGGAGCTTGATTTAGAAGCTAGGCTTATGGGAGAGACTTTGGAGATTAAATAGATCGATTAACCCATTGAATGAGATTACATCAAATTAAATGATCTAAATGAACCATTTGAGCTTAGGAGAAATCAAGGTGATGATTTGATGCCCACCATTAAGGAAGGTGAGGGTTGACTTTGACCCTTCTTGCTATCAAATCCCCGGCTCTTGTGTGCTCTTTTCCGTCTCGTGTCTGTGTTTGTCCGGCTTTGACCGTTTTCTTATGATTTTTGCAATATCCGTACCTACACAATCACAAAGACAAAACAAGTAATATACAAGCATTTTAAGCACAATTTTGTCTTTAATAGGTCATTTTTGATATAAAACGGATATGTGTTTTCACACATATCATGTATAAAGGGAATAATGTTGTAGGAGCTTTAATAAATGTGCCTATTTTTGTTGTAACCTTTTTTGTTGTGACGAATTTCAGAGTTTTAGAAGATATGGATGCTTATCGTGATGAAGGAATGGGCGATGTTATTTTTGGCAAACCATTTTTAAGAGAAATTGGAATTAAAACAAGACGGTTCGAAGGGATGATTACCATTTACAATGGTAACGAAAGTGTAACTTACCAAGTGGTGCGATCACATCTGAGGTTTAAACACCACACTAATGAGCAATGCAACAAGATCCCACCATTACTGAAGGTAAGTGATGAAGATAAGAATAATGGAATCTAGCATCCATACCAAAAGCTTAAGGGGTTCTACAAAAGAATCTTGAACTTAGGACCCGATTACATCCGAGATGCGAAGACGGAAGAATGGCTCACACGCGGGCACATTAGCGTGCATGAGATGGAATGAAAGTGAAGAAAAGTCTAACTTAAAGACTTTGTTGTAAACAAAAGTGCTTCCCGGGAGGCAACCCGGATTGCTATTTATTTTTATCGAGTCTGTCTTCCCAGACATCAATACGGCGTATCCGCTCCATACCATACGGTGTATTGATTGTCTGGACGTTANCGTATTTAATGTTTTATCTATACAACGAGGACGTTGTATAATTTAAGTAGGGGGATGGATTTACAATGTTTACTTGTCCTAATTTTCACACTAAAATGACTAAAATGCTTAAATTATGCTCAAATTTAAAATTTTTTCGAGCATACTTTTGTGAAATTACTTGATACATAACCCATACACAATAAACCTTGTTAGATATTGTGAGGATTTAACCTATCCGTTTCCAAATGTTTACCCAAATTCTACAAAAATATGAGTGTGCCGGTGATGTTGTAGACTTTAGAACTTGGCTTGGTATATCTATTCGAGACCGCAGTGATAAGTACTATGGATTTAGATGGAGTAACTTGTTTAAATTGGTAAATTTTAAGATTACACCCAAATCGCCTTTACATGTTGCTTATTGTCACACCCCCAAACGGGGCCTGGACTGAATACATGTCCGGGGGCGTGACGTCATAATATACATCACACAAAGTACAAAGAACGACCACTAATGGACGTTTTGAAAATCATA
>BQNB010111317.1:6026-22376 GCA_026074375.1 Tanacetum coccineum
AGATAGTATGGAAACCCTTACAAGGTTATATATAAAGGAAATAGTCTCACGGCATGGAGTGTCGATATCTATTATCTCGGATCATGACAGTTATTTCACATCCAGATTATGGCAATCAATGCAGAATGCTTTGGGTACTCAATTAGACATGAGTATATCATATCATCCCGAGACTGACGAATAAAGTGAAAGAACCATCCAAACACTCGAAGACATGCTTCGAGCCTGTGTCATAGATTTTGGAAAAGGATGGGAGAGACACTTATCACTGATAGAATTTTCTTAAAATAACAGTTACCATGCCAATATTTAGGCAGCACCATTCGAGGCACTTTATGGTCGAAAGTGTCGATCACCTGCCTGCTGGGCTAAAATTAGAGATGTTCAACTCACAGGACCAGAGATAATCCATGAAACCACCAAAAAGATAGTGTAAATCCGACAACGCTTGCAAGCTGCAAGAGACCGGCAAAAGAGTTATGCCAATGTAAGGCGAAAGCCTTTGGAATTCTAAGTTGGATATCGTGTTATGTTGAAAGTGTCACCTCGAAAAGGTGTCATCCGATTCGAAAAGCGAGGAAAGCTTAACCCCCGGTACATTGGACCATTTAAGATCCTTAAACCAGTGGTACACAAACTTGAGCTCCTGAAGAACTCAGTAATGTCCACAGTACTTTCCACGTTTCTAATTTAAAGAAATGCCTATCTGACGAATCCTTTGTCATTCTAATAAAGAGCTTCGGCTCGATGACAAACTTAACTTTGTGGAAGAACCAATAGAAATTATGAATCGAGAAATCAAGCAACTAAGACAAAGTTGTATCCCTATAGTCAAAGTAAGATGGAACTCTAAAAGAGGACCAGAATTTACGTGGGAACGTGAAGATCAAATTCGTGCCAAATATCCATTTCCTAACATCACTCCAACATCTAACTAAATCTCGGGACGAGATTTCTTTAAGGTTGGGGGACTATAACAGCCAACAATTTTCCTCTATGTAACTATCCATCTATTAAATTAGATGCAATTTTCCTCAGTGTAATTTTCATCTATTAAATTAGATGCAACCATTTTCATGGAAAGATTTTTGCTTTATTCCATCCATAATGTAACGTAACTTACATTACAAAAGTAAACGTGCTCACGCAACCTACCAATGCAAATTTCATCAACGTTTATGTCAAGTAAACGTTATAATATGTAAAGAAATATGTTTTAATCACCATTTTACCATACGTTATCTATTTAACGTACCTTTCCATAACGTTATATCAAAACGGATTTTAAACATTAACGTTTATAACAAAACCCTAACTATATGTAAATAAATGTACAAGCTTTTAAGGCATGTTTACAAGGTTAGAATGCATAACTTTTGAATTCCTTTCCCTCCAAAACCATGGTATAACTCTCAAAAGCTTATAGTACAATCCAATAATGCATAACATTCAAATAAGCTCCATTTCCCTCTATTTTTCTAAGGCCTTTTGTACAACCTTTCTAGTACACGTTACAAGCACTCAATGCACAATATTTAAACTATGTATTCCCTCTAATTCTTTCCCTCCATTTCAGCCCCTACTCGTCCTAAAAACTAAAACCCTAACCCAAAAACCCTAATGAACCCGTCACCCCCTAACTAACTCGAACCAAGTTTAAACCAAGCAACCACCCTTCTCTATGACACACCACCTTGCTAGCCTCCTTTCACTTACTTGTCACCACCTTGTCACCACCAAGCAACCACCCTACCACCTCCATCACCACCCTTGCTCACCAAGTAAAACCCTTGTCACCTCCTTTGATTTTCGACCATCTCCACCACCCTACACCCTCGTCCATACTATGGGGGGGGGGGGGGGGGGGGGGGGGGGTTTTTTCTTTCCTAGCTTCCTTGATTAGTCACTACTATCCCTTCTTCCAAGTCTACTTGGCCACCACTTCTTCCAAACATGGTCCCTACTCTTCCTTTTTGCACTATATATACACGAACACATGCATACTTCCTAAATTCACCATCCAAACTTAAGACTACTTTAAAATGATGATCTAACCAAGCCTAGGAAGGAGAAGAAAAGTCTAAAAGTTGTTTTAAAGCCAAAGTTTAAAAAGAAAAAGGGTTCTTGAAGTCATCTCCAAGTTTTCGAACCATATTCACCATTTTTGACCCATTTCAAGCTCTAGTAAGTCTTCACCTTGTTCTATAAGCTCTTATCTTGTTTTAGATCCTTAATAAGATTTATTAGATCATGTATAAGCTTCTTGTTTAAGCCTTTGAACCTTTAGGCCACACGTTTAGTTTTCCTAAACCAAATGCATGCCTTAAAACCCTAAAAACCCATTTTGTAAACTCTATTAAGCTAAAAGACATAAGCTGATTTAATAAGTTATTCTAATAAGCTAATCTATCATTTTTATAAAATTTAAAACAAACTCTAAAAGCCCTAACCCATCGGGTTAAGATTTCAAAACCAAACATGCCCATTTGGGATTTTCAAGCTCATAAGCTCTTTTCATAAGCTACAAGCTTGTAAAACTTACTTATTTTAGCTTATAGTAATAAGCTATAAGCTGCAAAATAGATTTTGAGATCAGAAATACAAAGATTATGAAATTTGGACTAAAAACGCAAAACATTTCATGCATAAGGGTATATATTGTTACTTTTGAAATTATTAAACTTTCAGGCCAAAAATGTAATTATCCTATAGTTAAACTTCAGGGGGTTATTTTAACAAACTCTAAAGTTGAGGGTTAAATGTTTTAAAATCATATAATTAAAGGGTTAAAGTGTAAATTAATATATACCAAGGGTATATATTGTCATTTTCATATTCTCAAGGGTATAAAATGTAATATTTTTATATTAATTATAAAAATATATTTAAATATTATAAGACTCGATTTTATTAAAGCCTGACACATTTGTCATTATCATTCATCAATCGGAACACTATAAATAATTATGTTATATATTTAACATAATTTATCATCCACTAGTTTTTGAAGAACTTAAAAGAAAATAATTATATTTAAACTATAACGTATCACGTTACTAGGGAATTTCATATGAAGGGATTTCATTTGGGTAGACGGTTTGACGAGTTGCTGGATTTACGATTTAAAGTGTCCTAGCTCCTCAAACGTTTACTACATGACCTCTGGATTATGATAGCCCGAACAGTGATACGATGTTTTCACAAACTAATAAACCAAAATCATTTACGTTAAACTTTATGAAATAAAGTTTTGAAACAATCAAACTAAGACTTGACATATTACCCCAGGTTGCGTGACGAGGCTGTTTACTTCCATTTGAATTAAATTTCAAATCAATCAACTACCTTATCAAAGTGGTTTCATAGGCACCACCTTGTATATGTTTTTCTAAATCCGTGGGGGCTACAGCAATAAACCATGAATAACAAGTATTTTCCAATGTTATGTATCTGATTATATTATTGCCATATAGTTTACTTTACTACCATTATCCTATAACATGAACCATTTAATCACTTGCGGTAAACACGAATATTGTGATAGACTCTATTGGGATTACGAATCCGTTGTGTTTTCCTGTACATGAGGTAATAAGCTGCACTATATTTGAGAAAAAAATAGGTTACTTTGGCAAGGTTACCTTTCCAAGAGGACATTTGTTTCCTCAATAATGTCATTAGGTGATTTCCATGTTAAGGGTTAGTGTCATGAGTTTTGGGCATATTAATATGTTGTTCCATGATAATTGTAATTGTACAATTATTACCACTTATGATGATTTGTATTCAACTATTACATTTGAAACCTGTGAATTTCACTCAACCTTTGTGTTGACCTTTTTAGTAGTGGGGGGGTATGTTTTATCTCAGGTAATTGAGCAACCTATGGCACGAAGTGGCATTGGACTTAAGGACGTCCAAACTTGTTATCATTCAAACTCTATGTTTTCATATGTATTTTGGGACCTCCTTTTGTAAAATTCTGAAATAATATTGAGTGATAACTAAATTTTCCAAAACGTCTCTTTTGAGTCATTTTCTATGATTATGACTGTTGATTCATGAAGTAATACCCCAATTTAGCTTCCGCTGCTATATGTGAAATAAAGAGGTGTTACAGATTGGTATCAGAAGCCGAGGTTATAGAGAACAAGGTTAAAACCTAAACTATAACCATTTTTCATCCAAGAAAGTCCTCCGTGCCACTGCATTTCCTGAATAGTATGTAAAGATACATAACTATTAATTATATATAAATATCTTATGTTATTTTACACTAGGTTGTTACAGAATTATGTCTACATCCACCCACCCTATTATCGTCTTATCTAATTCCAATGTTGAGGATGGTTTTTCCTCTACGAATACTCCTGACTATACCCCGGCTTCATCGGACTATTCCCCAGCCTCACCGGGAAACACTTCTTCTGATCCTTCAGAGGATTTATCTAAGGATCTTTTGGCCTCGCTAGCCATCTCACCTTTCCACGATGATCCATATATAAAGGTCATGCAAGCATATAATGCTACTAATGATGAGTCACCTATTCCACTATCACAAGCTCTTATTGCTCCACCAACTATTTTGCCTCCATCTCTAATTTTACCACCATCACCACTATTTGATCCCTGATATTTCTTTCTTCCTGAAGAGATTTTACCATCTTGGAAATAAGCTCGTTCCCGATCATTCCTTCTTACTTTGCCTTCCTCCAAGTATTTAAGATTGGAGAAAGTTCTCATAAGACGAGTCTGGAGCGCCATGAGGAACAGATCGAGACTATTTTGAATCACTTAGATGAGCTCCCTCTTGAGCGCATTGAGCACATTGAGCACATTGAGCACATGGAAGATAAGATAGAAGGTCTTGGTAATGGTCAAGTAATCATACAACAAGATTTTGACCAACTAGAAACCGAACTTCAAGAAGCCCATACCCAGATTGCTGGATTTCAGAGAAAGAAAATGGGGCATGACGACGAAATTGTTCTTGCTCGCGTCAGGACTTCTACTTTAGAGATACTCATCGAGGATATCCAGGTTTGCCACCGATCAGATATGATTGAGTCTTTGGACATAAGTTCATGAGCTCAAAAACGACAAGAGAGGGACACCAGACTACTAGACTAGGATCCATTATCATTGCGGTTTTGTTAGATCTTACCACTGGATTGTGTGGCATAAATATGACACTTGTCAAATTTTTTTGTTATGTAAAATATGGAGACAAGTTGTTTACGGACATAATGAAGTTGTGAATTCCATTATACCTCGTTTGTTTCATGATACCGATTTAAGTATGTCGTGGTTGTCTATCCTATACCCTGTATTAAGGTTATTCATGTATCGTATCTTTATGTATCTAGGATCACTATGGTTCTCTTACCATCAGTTTTCTTAAACCTTTGTACCCATATATCATGGATATGATAAATGATCAAGATATTGAGCATACGATTTCACCTCACACACCAGACTCGCTTTGGATAGTTATCTAAAAGTGGGTCACGGTATGAAAACACTAGAAAGTGAAACCAGTCCCGAGAAACTACTGTGTTAGATGCTTGTTCGGAGTAACTATTCCAAATTTTCCGTTTATATTTTGCAATGTAATATCAACAGGGATGTGTATTTCTTTGTTAAGACTCGTATCAAATAAGTATCTATGTCAAATGATTTCAATATCACTATGTATGAAAATTTTAATTATTATACAAAGACTTGTGATATTACTATATCATTGTATATATTCTTATTATATGTTGTCTTGTAAATGTTGATAGAATGGCTCCCAAGAGGACACCAACATCTAAAAAAATTTCTGCAGCCACCAGCCATGTCTCAGGCTGCATTAGGAAACTAGTTGTTGATAAGTTTAGTTGTCGCAGCTCTGGATGCATAAGTGTACCATGGCAAATACTGACAATACCATAGGAACACTGGACCAAGAGAAACTCTCGTAGCAAGAAAATGTAGCTACAAAGAGTTTATGAGCTGCCAACCTTTCAATTCAAAAGGTACGGAAGGCGCTGTTGGCCTCATCCGCTGGTTTGAACGAACTGAATCGGTATTTTCCCGTAGCAACTGTACCGAGGACTGCAAAGTGAAATTTGCTACTGGTACTCTAACTAAAGAAGCTTTGTCCCGGTGGAATTTATTCGCCCAGCCTATTGGAATAGAGGAATCTTACAAGATCACTTGGTCCGAATTTAAAGAGCTCTTAATAAAGAAGTATTGTCCCCGAACCGAGGTTAAGAAAATGGAAGATGAATTTTACAATCTGACTGCAAAAGGAAATGATCTCAAGACTTACGTTAGAAGATTCCAGGAATTGGAAATCTTATGTCCAACTATGGTACCAAATTCTGAGAAACTTATGATGTTTCACGGGGGCATTACCCAAGAGGTTAATGACGGAGATTTACGTTCATAGCCTTTTCAAAAATTTGGAGGAGCATTACCATAACCCAGAGGTTAATGGATCAGGTAATAAAGCATAATTCTGTGCAAGGAACCAATGATCACAAATGAAATTTTGATGATAGAAGAACCTTCACCAACAACAACAACTACCAAAACAACCGTAATAACAACAATAACAACCGCAACAATGATCACCAACAACAGAATAGAAGGCAAGAAACTGTCAGGGCTTATGCTGCCCCCCAACCAAAAATAGTAGGTATACTGGAAGCCTTCCCCTGTGTAAGAAATGCACCCTGCATCACATAGGACCTTGCACTATCAAGTGTTTAGACTTGCATAAGTGAGTCACCAGACCAGGAATGCAGAAATAATATTAATTTATTTAAGAGGGCCAGCCACTGGAAGCAAACTGAGCAGTGTCAGTACATTGTCATGCCTGTGGAGAGAAGGACATTATAGAAATCAGTGTCCAAAAGCAAACAACAGTGCCTATGGGAGAGCATACTTGCTGAGGGACAAGAATGCTCACCAAGATCCGAAGTAGTCACGGGTACGTTCTTTCTAAACCAACATCTAGCTAGAGTATTATTTGATTCAGGAGCCGATAAAAGTTTTGTATCCATATCTCTTGCTTCTATGCTTAATATCCCACTAATTATACTAGATACCACTTATGACATTGAAATGGCCGATGGAAACCTAGTAGGCACTAATACCGTTATCTAGGGTTGCAATCTGATTTTGCTAAACCAACCTTTCGAAATTGATCTTATGTCGATTAAACTCGGTAGTTTCGACGTCGTCTTTGGTATGGATTGGTTATCCAAGTATCATGCTAGATTTATTTGTGACAAGAAGTCGTCACACATCCCCATGACGGTGAAACTTGATAATACGAGGTGATCGAAAGTAAAAACCCGACTAAGATCATATCACTTGTATTAAAACGAAGGCTATATATCCAGGGGATATCAAGTTTTCGTAGCCTAAGTAATGGAGAAGAAGTCAGACAAAAAAACAACTAGAAGATATACCAGTAGTCAGAGAATTTCTGGAAGTTTTTCCTGAAGATCTACCCGGCCTTCCTCCAATTCGCCAAGTAGAATTCCAAATCAATTTAATTCCAGGAGCGGCACCAGTAGCCCGAGCACCTTACAGGTTAGTTCCTTCAGAAATGCAAGAAATTATCAGGAGCGACTACAAGAGTAGTAGGTCCAATGTTTGATCGACGATGTATTTGCCCTAGGAGCTCCTGTCTTATTGTTAAAATGAAGAGGATCTTTTAGAATGTGTTATCGACTTCCGGGAGTTGAATACTCACATAAAGAATCGTTACCATTACCCAGGATCGCTGACTTATTCGACCAAACTTCAAGGTTCGAGTAACTTCCTAAGATTGATTAAGATCAAGCTATCACAACTGAGAGTCGGATGAAGATCTCCAAGACGCTTTCGGAAAGCGATACGAAACCCGAATTCCAAGTGATTCCATTTGGGTTTTTAACTAACGCGCTTGCTATGTTCATAGACTCATGAACCGTGTGTGCCAAAACATACTTGGTAAATTTGTGGATAGTGTTCATTCGTGATATTCTCATCTACTCGGTAAACAAGAAAGAACACGCGAAATTACTGAGATTAATTCTGGCATTACTCAAAAATGAGAAATTATATGCCAAGTTTTCCAAATGTGATTTCTAGATCAGTATCATGCAATTTCTTGGGCACGTGATTGACAGTCAAGGAATTCACGTTGACCCTGCCAAGATTGAAGCAGTTAAGAATTGGGCATCTCCTACTATACCTACAAAAGTACGCCAATTCTTAAGACTCGCCGGCTACTATCAGAGATTCATCAAAGGTTTTTCGAAGATTGCAAAGCCTTTGACTAAATTAACCCAGAAAAACAAGAAGTATATATGGGGAGAAGACCAAGAGTCAGCCTTTTCCATTGCTAAAACATAAGCATTGTGAAGCTCTAATCTTAGCATTACCAGAGAAAACAATGATTGAGTCGTTTATTGAGCATCACTCCAAGGTTTGGGAGCGGTGTTAATGCAAAGAGAAAAAGTTATTGCATATGCATCCCGACAACTCAAGCCTCATGAAGAGAATTATACCACACACGACCTTGAATTGGGAGCAGTAGTGTTCGCTCTTAAAATTTTGAGACACTATCTGTATGGTACAAAGTTTATTGTGTTCACTGATCATAACAACATATCCTTGATCAGAAAGAGTTGAACATGAGACAACATCGTTGGCTAGAATTGCTCACAAATTATGATTGTGAGATTCGTTATCATCTTGGAAAGGCAAATGTTGTAGCAGATGCCTTAAGCCGGAAGGAACGAATCAAACCACTTCGAGTTAGAGATTAGTCATGATACCTTCCTTAAAATTTCCTCACAAGCCTCTGAAGCCATACCGAGGCGATCAAAGAAGCGCACATCAACGCTGAAAACCTATGAGGATTGGACAAAGCAATTGAAGTTACGTCCTGATCGGATCTCGTTGTATCAAGGCTCGAAGTGGTTACACTTTTTGGTAATTTGAGAGACTTGATCATGCATGAATCCTATAAATCAAAGTATTCCATTCACCCAGGTTCTGACAAGATGTATCAGGATCTAAAGAAACTCTATTGGTGGCCTAACATGAAGGCAATCATCGCTGAATATGTTGGTAAGTGTTTAACATGCTCTAGAGTTAAAGCAGAATGTCAGAAGCCATCCGGCTTACTGATACAACAAGTAGATACCTACATGGAAAGGAAAGAATAACAATGGACTTCGTTACAAAACTACCCAAAACATCAAGCGGACATGACACAATTTGGGTCATTGTAGACCGCCTTACCAAATTAGCACATTTTATCCCCACCAGAGCGACATATAGTAATTTATATGAAACTTTACAGGTTGTATTTTTATACAGGAACATAGTTTTACGGCATGGAGTGTCGATATCCATCATATCGGATCGTGACAGTCATTTCACATCCAGATTCTGGCAGTCAATGCAGAATGCTTTGGGTACTCAATTAGATATGAGTACGGCATATCATCCCGAGACCGATGGACAAAGTGAAAGAACCATCCAAACACTTGAAGATATGCTTCGAGCCTGTGTTATAGATTTTGGAAAAGGATGGGAGAGACACTTACCACTGGTAGAATTTTCTTACAATAACAGTTACCATGCCAGTATTAAGGCAGCACCATTCGAGGCACTTTATGGTCGAAAGTGTCGATCACCTGTCTGCTGGGCCAAAGTTGGAGATGTCCAACTCACGGGACCAGAGATAATCCATGAAACCACCAAAAAGATAGTACAAATCCGACAACGCTTGCAAGCGCAGGACCGGCAAAGGAGTTTTCCAATTGTAAGGTGAAAAACCCTTTGGAATTCCAAGTTGGAGATCGTGTTATGTTGAAAGTGTCACCTCAAAAAGGTGTCATCCGATTCGGAAAGCGAGGAAAGCTTAACCCCCGGTACATTGGACCATTTAAGATCCTTAAAAGGGTCGGCCCAGTGGCATACACACTTGAGCTTCCTGAAGAACTCAGTAATGTCTACAGTACCTTCCACGTTTCTAATCAAAAGAAATGCATAATATGAATCTCCCGTCATTCCCATAAAAGAGCTTCGGCTCGATTTGAATTAAAACTAAGACTTGACATATTACCTCAGGTTGCGTGACGAGGCTGTTTACTTCCATTTGAATTAAATTTCAAATCAATCAACTACCTTATCAAGGTGAGTTCATAGTCCCACCTTTATATGTTTTTAAACCCCGTAGGGAGATACATGCTGTAAACCATTAATACAAGTATTTTTCCAACTGTATGCTATCCTGATATATTATTTCACAAGTACCTACATTGCCAATATTACCATATGTCATGAACCATTAATCACTTGCAAGTGAACGCAAATATTATGGATAGGTCTATCGGGATGGACGAATCCCGTTTGTGTTTACCCGTATACGGTGTAATCAAACGCACTATATTTGAGAATAATGGGTAACTTGGCAAGTTACCTTTCCAAGAGGACATTTATTCCTCAATAATGTAATTGATATGATTTTCATGTTAATGTGTTGGTGTCATGAGCTTAGTGCAATAATATAATATTGTTTTCCATGATAATTGTAGTTTTACAATTATTACCACTTATGATGACTTGTATTTAAACATTTCATTACAAACACTGTGAATTTCACTCAACCATTGTGTTGACCCTTTTAGCATGTTTATCTCAGGTAATTGAGCAAGCTATGGCACAGAGTGGCATTGGACTTGAGGACGTCCAAACTTGTTATCATTCAAACTTTATATTTTTTAATATATTTTGGGACCTCTTTTGTAAAAACTCTGATATATATTGAATGAACTCAAATTTTCCATATACATCATCTATATTTGAGGTCGTTTTCTTGATTATGACTGTTGATTCATTGAAGTAATACCCCATTTAGCTTCTCGATGTATATATGTAAAATAAGGGTGTGTTACATCTAATCTGATCATTCCTGTGAGCGGTTAGTTGAAGTTCAAATGCAGAAAAATTTGTTGTAGGAGTCTTAAAAGATGGAAAGCTTTTAGGGCAAGAGAATAGAAATGATAATATGCAGGCGTTTTAGAGAGAAGTCTTCAATACTTAGAAAAATATGCCCAGAAGATTGATTAATCGAATAATCCTGGCATACAAACTGTAGGTTTGATGTACAACAATAACCAAATCCAGAGTCTCTGAAAAGAAATTTTAGAAGGGTGTATGTGTGTTTGGGAGCTTTAAAACAAGGTTTAGAGCTTGTGGTAGAGAAATCTTAGGATTAGATAGATGCTTCATGTCATATTCTTGGCCATGTCAAATACCAAAAGTAGTTTGGGTTGATGCAAACAATGGGATTTATCCAGTAGCATATGATATAGTTGAAGCAGAAAGTAAGGCATCTTGGTGTTGGTTTTTGAACTTACTTGGAGAAGATCTTGGTATAGAAGCCAACTTTAATTACACTTTCATTTTTTATATGAAAAAGGTACACATTTTATTGTATAATTTGTCATGTGCTGTATGTAAACTGAGAACAGGTGCAGTTTTAATCGCATCCTCAAACTAAACTATCCATAGGGGAGATTATACAAGCCATTGCATCTGTGTTTCCAAGTGATGAACACAGGTACTGTGTTGGGCATATTCATAAGAATACGAAGTCATAATTTAAAGGAGGTGTGTATAAGGAGATGCTTTGGAATGCAGCCAAAGCCACTTCTGTTGGTGAATTCAAAAAAAAGATGATTAAGCTCAAGTCATACAATTCTGTTGCTTATGATTAGTTGATAAAGATTCCAGTTGAACAATGGAGTTGATCCCATTATTCAGGTAATTAACTAACTTACACAAGATGATAACATCAAATAGTTAATACATTTTAATATCAAATTCCCTATAAAAATGCTTTTAGACAAAATTATGTTATTATTGTTTGGAACACGTTCACTTAATTGTGTTATTATAGTTTCAAGGACCAAGTGAGCATTTTAGCAAAAGACAAGAGATTTGGACATGAAATGCACAAAACTGAAGAGTCTGAGGTCGTTTATGGCATAATCACCCTGATGGATTTACGTCGCTAACTTATTATATGAAGAAATGAGTCATCACACCCTTTACGGCGTAAAGCCTCTCGGACTTTACGCCGTAACATTCAAATTTACAAGAGATGATTTAGCTGAGTCAGCATTACGGCGTAACATTGGCGACAAGGTTACGCCGTAATATCATTTTATGCCTAGAAGATTTAAAGCTTACGTAGCAAGAATACGGCGTAACGTCTTACAAGGGTTACGCCATAAACATTTTGAAACCTATAAATAGAGCCCTCCTTCGGCTCCTTCAGCATCACTCACTTCCACCACTTTACATATAGTTCTAAGGGGTGAACCAAACCCCCAAGGTTCAAAGCATTTCATCAGAAGGTCTAAGGAAGAATTCACTTTCCACAATTATTTTATTTAATCGTTCATTTCATCATTTGTAAGAATTATGATGATTTAATCCATGTTTTTATTCATTAATTCTTGCATTGGTTACCATGAGCAGCTAAAACACTCCGAGGGTTGCCAGTAACCATGTATCTACTATTGTTATGATTATGATTTCCTATTCAAGTATGGTTCTGTTAGATATCCTTATAGCCTTTCATTGATCCTCAAGTTTTGGTAGGATAGAGGTTGGCTTAGATCTTGTTAATCCTGATATTAGACTTACCATGTTGAACTTGGGATTAATGGGGTACTAAAGGTTGATTGACATCTATCGCCTGTGTAGAATTAACCAGATTACCCGCTTATGTCAATTAAATACTTAAAAAGTATGAACTCTTTCAATAGGGTTAATAATTGGTTTATGATGATAGATTGGTTCTAAGGGTAGTTAGGAATTTAACGCACTGCAAGCTTGGAATGCCCTGCTCGGTATGAACGTTAGGGGACTTGTGGGATGATAGAGGAAGTATAGGACAATACCTCAAATGAAAAATTCAGGTTTATCGACATTAGAATCTACTAATAGAACCTTATAATTGAACATTGCAGACAGGAAATGTAATCCGTATCATTGGTGAGTGATAATGGTTAGGTTAGCAAGCCTTTCTCCCTGAATTCTTCTATCTTTTACCTTTATTGCATTTTACTTTTCGTAGTCTTAAAATCTCATCCTAAAAACTATTTTCAAGATCGTGAGAATAATCAAATTAAACTATTTAGAGCCTTAGCTCCTTAGGGATGAGCCTCGGATTACCAAACTGTCTACTCACTATTACAAACGGGTTCTCGCGTTAGTAACGTGTATCGGTAACGAGTTTTCATAAATTTAAGAAAAACTTGGTAAAATATTTATGTATAAAAGCAATTACGCATTAAATTTTTGGCGACCGTACAGGAGAACTAACTTTTAGTTGTAGTTTTGATTTCTAATAAATTTTCGCATTGATTTCTCAGGAAACATGATGAATGAGGTAGATATTGAAAACCTCACCATTGAACATTACCTAATGTTGACACAGGAAAGCCAAACACAGGGAATGGTTAGAACTGAATTTGGTAGGATGATTACAAAGGATATCGAAGACATGACTATTGTAGAATATATGGAGTATGAGGCAGAAATAAAAAGGAATCCTTAAGATGTTATGCTAAATCATATACTAGGAATTCAGGATCAACCAACCTTGGAGAAAGTAAGATCTTGGAAAGCAAGCATCAACCCGACAAACTAAAAACCAATGATTATTTTCCCTTAATCCCTCCTTGTTTCAAACCTTCCCGACCACTTACCAATGATATACATGAACATTTAGAAAAAGACCCTAATGATTGTCAACTCTCGACACCTAACTCGCATCATGAAATAGAAGAAGTGAGTTCTGACGAAGATGTAGATGAATGGTTGAATGCAGAAATAAGTAAATGCATGATTTGGAAGGATAAGGAAAAAGAAGAAGACGCTTTGATTGACATCCTCAAAACAGTGGTTGAAGAATTAAAGTAATGTTACAAAAAAAGACTCAAATACCTCCTAGCAGGACTAGCAAAATTTAGGGGGTATCCTTCGTAGCAGAAGAAGAAGAAGGGGAAATTTCAAAAACCTTACCATGCAAGCAACAGTCTAATGAAATAAACCCGGGAGGTTTTACTCTTCCTTGCACTATTAGTAATCTTAAGATATATGTTATGGCTGATGTAGGAGCAGGAATTAATATGATGCCTAAATCTCTGTTTGAACATTTGAAGTTGACTAACCTTAGAAAACAAGCTCAGGGTTGTGAAAGGTCTGTTAGGACATAAAAAAGGCACCATTAGGCTAAGTGTATTACACATATTAATGGGTTGACCCGGCCCATAAAACAGGTACGGGTTGGCCCATTAAATATGATTATGCCTTCAGCTTTGCTTTTTCGCGCTCTTTCCATTCTTGTGCTCGGTTTTGTTCGCTTTGCTTTGTTTTTGTCCTTTTTACTAAATATCCGTACCTGCAAGACACAAATCACAAAATACACATATACAATTCATTTCTCATGTATTTTTGGTCATTATTGGTCTTTTTAGCTCGTTTTATTAGGTAAAAGGTATGTGTATTTAAGCACATACCAGCAGAACATTCACATAATTGGTATGATGAAGCAATCACTAGGGAACAAATCAATGATAGCCCGAATAACGTTAATACAAAGAAACCTAAAGAAAATATTCATGCTATTCAAGCAAGTTTCAAGAATTGTGAAGGGGCACATCGAACCATGGAGTACCCTCTTGAAAAAGAGGACAAGGCAGTTGAGCAGAGCAAGTATTTGAGATCCTTGGAGGAAACCGTCATCAAATTTTGTGAAAACTTAATTTCAAAACAGGTCGTAGATAATGAATGGATTAGGAAATTCATCGAAAACATGGACTCAAACATAAGGGCACTTAAAACTACAACAAAGAACCTGAAAAAAAACTGATCAATTAACCCAAACAATCTTCACTAATACAGGTGAAAAAGTTAAGGAAAGAACGACCATGGGTAAGGATTACATAAAGGAGCCAGTTCCTCGTAACTTACCCGCGCAATTTCTAGGTAACCCTTACAGAACTCGCAAAACTATTTGCGCGATTGGAATTCCTAAGGAAATTAAGGAGGATAAAGGGGACATAAATGACGGTTCTGATATTACGATAGAGGATGTAGAAAGGCTTAGGAAAATACTTACACCGCCTATACACGCTTTATCAAACCTTAAACCAATAGTGCAACCATATATGCCACTAGGACTAATCTATAATAAGGAAAAAGTTGTAAAGGAAGAGGAACAGGATTATGATATTCCTCTACATGAACATGTAATGCAACCTTTGACCCCACAGACAGTTCGCATCACATCACCCGATAACGATTATGTAGCATCGGATACTAATCCTATTTTGAATAAGTATTTGAACGGGTTCGAGGAGGAGTTTGCTGATAACACCAGGGTTTCCGAAAAGATAGATAGTAACCCTGTTAACGATTTAAAGGAGCTCTTAAAGACATATGATTTTGAGAACTTCATTCGTAAATTAAAACACCAATTAAGCCAATCATCACACGAAACCGGTAAGACAAATAGGGAAATGAAATCTCATCAGCAGTTTTGTTTTAATTTATCATTTCCCTACCCTGTAGAAAATTTACACCCTTATGGTATTCACTGCTACCCTCACTCTCACTTGATTTCAAGTGAGGGGAGGAACACCCTATTACTTAGCAAATAAGAGTAGAGTCAAGCTAGAGACTCGAACAAAAACAAGCGCTTCGTGGGGGGCTCCCCATGCCTATCTTTTTATGTTTCATCCTACATATTAGTTGGTTTTTGTTGGTTTCTCACTTTATTTTGCAGGTTCTCTTTATAAGAAAGTGGAATTCGAAGTCCCCTTGACTCGTATTCATGTGGTAGTAAGGTTCTGTCTTGGCGTAACCACCTAGGTTACGCCGTAACAGATATTATTACGGCGTAAAGTCCTGTACTTGTTACCCCGTAACCTTCTTAGTTCAAATATAAATTTTTAAATCCACATCTTTACGGCGTAACCAATACCATGGTTACGCCGCAAACCTTTTCTAAAAACTAAAAATAAGTTTGAAACCTTTTCAAAAACCATGTATAAGTAAATGAACTTTGTGGGTGTGTTCCCTGTAAACCCTCACGAGACTTCACTCGTCCACTTGGGACACCAAGTGGTTTAAAAGGCTTGTTGCATATGCTAAATGCAACCGTGATTCCTACGAAAGTGAGTTAGATTACTTTGCAAGAAGTTAACTCTTGCAATTATCACTCGGAGAAGAGAGCAACACTCAGGGGAGTCTTTTGTTATAATTCTACTCTTATTTCATTAT
>BQNB010111318.1:0-22376 GCA_026074375.1 Tanacetum coccineum
AATACAACATATATGACGTTTAAAAAATACAACATATATATGCACAAGATTATTATTATCAACATGAAAGCACGAATTATTGTGTATATAAATAAATAGACAATGTTGTACGTATACGAACAACTCATGATTTTCCCTCTTTATGAGTTTAAGTAAGAATATCCGAAAAAAATTATTTATACTATATGCGTTCAATAAGGACTCATGGATATTCCATTTTATAAGTTTATCAAATGCGTACACGGGTTTTAATATTAAATACGGCTAAATTATTATTAACACACAACAATTTAATTGGCAAACATGTGGATTAGCTTTCTTTATTTAATATGGTATGAAACTTTTGTAATAACTGTTACAATTGTTTAAATTAAGAGAAACTTGCATTCACAATTATTGAAATATGGTAAACAAGACATTCAATGTACAAATACGAAAAAATAACAACATTTGCAAAATTAACACTTAATTAAAATTTGATGTCTAAAACTCGTGCGTGCACGGGTATTAAAACTAGTGCACTTAGATGGTAAAAAAATAACACTTTGTTGGTTTTGTGTGTTCTTAGTTGGGTATAGAACTATAGATAATCAATGTAACCAGATATCACTTGTAATCGTGTAATCATTTTTCAAAAGAAACTATTCGACCATAATGTTTGGGTATCACACGTATTCCTTTGGGATAAGACCAAATGTATGTTCTTAATTTAGGCATAAATCTAAGAACAATTTGCTTCTAAGTTGTAGAACCGTAGAGAGAGGGGGGAGGGGGTGAATACGATTTTTTCGACTTCTTCGAAGTTTACAAAACTTTAAGTCTCAAGGAACCCAAGAGAAAAACATACAAAGCAACCACACAACCAATGTAGAGATATATATAGAGACCCTATACCAATCGACTTTGCGACTTCGTTCACTAACACTTGACAACCATCATCAACATTTAAAGGAATATCCATATAACCTGAAGTAGCCTTGTTTCCAGAAGAATTATGCCTACCAAGCGCATCAGATAAGCTCGGAAACTATTCGCCACCACTAGTACTTTTTCAGGATTTGACGTAATCCTTGAAACCTTCTCAATTACAGCCGAATTTGACGTCTCATTTGTCTTGTCCTTTTTTCTTCCACCCCTCCCCCTCATGAATCCAAAAAACCACTTTTCATGTTATATCATGTAACATCCAAACAACAAGCAAATAATCAATCCACTTGAACGACTCAGGCTGTGACACCCAAGATCGAGATCACTAACCCACAGCCCCACAAACAACACCACAACGAATGACACCCCAATGAACGAAACCTTTAAAGAATCCAGCAACAAAATACAACAGTAAACGAAAAGCCGAATACTAATTACAGCAAACCCCAATACGATTAAAAACACCTGAAAATTTTGAAGTTAAGATCGTGATTTAGGTTTATTTTAGGTCATTTTTTATATAAATGGTTGTTCAGTTGAGAGATCCAAGGAGGTTATACGACCCCGTAGAGCCGCGACTCATTATCTTTCCTTTGTCATGAGCGAGAAGTTTTCGTAACTCTGTGAAACCAGCCTAACGTAATGCCCTCTACTTTAGGAACCACGAAACCCAAGCTTTTCACTCAAGCCACATGACCCAACTCACAACTTGGAATGGGCAAGCCATTTTATACACTGGCGAAACCAACAAGACACAAATAGCTTACATGATGTAGGCTAAAAAACGAGATAACACAAATCGATCATGTTGATTCACACGAATACCAGGATTGGTTCTTCTAACAATCGTTGATTCAAACGAATACCGATTATTAGGAGATTCTTGGCAAAAAACCGCCAAGCATAGATTGATTAAAGCAAGCTTTATTATCAATATCAAAACATTAACTATCTTACATCATACCCTTGCACATCCTTTTATAGGAGAAGGAGTGCTTACATGTTAGCCTTCTAGGGCGATGTGGGATATAAGATAAATATAAACGTAAACTACGAAACACGACATATGGTAAAGGCAGAACTGCATCATCACATTTAACCATTTTAATACCCTCATTTAAGTTATTGGCAAGCGCTAGCAAGCTATTGTAGTGAAAAAGAGACTCGTCCTCGAAAAACCTTGATCGTCTTAAAACCGAACTTATCGACCATGGGTGCAACTTTCAAATACCATTCTTGATATTTTTTACGAATTTGAACGAACTTTGGCTAACCTTGATAATAATACTTTTTCCAAACGACATCAACTCATGTGATTTTGTATTGATTTCTTCCTCAAAATCAATACTTAAAGTAGTATGGATTAGGGGTGCTCACAGTTTGAAAACCGAACCAGACCGGACCAGACCAAAACCGAAGTCCAAAACGCAAGACCGAGGACCGGACCGATATGGTCTGGTCCGGTCCATGTCGGTCCAGTCCGGTTAGGTCTTCGATCCAGTCCGGTTCGGTTCGGTTCGGTCTTCGGTCCGGTCCTACAAGGCATAATCGTCGGGTTCTTTGTAAGACCGAACCGGACCGGACCGACCAGACCGAGGACCGGACCAAAATACTTTCGGTTCGGTCCGGTCCGGTCCGGTCTGGTCCAGTCGACGGTCCAATATGCTCAGCCCTAGTTTGGATCATTGAAGAACAAAGTTCATTAGCCATAACTACAACGTCTTCGATGTTGTCTTCTTTCCCACCAAATCCTCCTTTCTTGAAAAATAATTCCTCCTCCTTAATGACATCTATCATAAACTAGCATCGATTCTTCTTCTACACCCAACACAACACCCGAAAATGACACATTATTTTCTTCCTCTTGAAAATTTTGATAATTGTCAACAAAATGATACTCCTCTTCCTCGTCCCCTATATCCTAGATAATAGGTTCAACAAACAAAGTCCTTGGCCGATCCGGTTGTTCATCAGAAGATGAACCGTCACCCTCAAAGAACAGATTTTCTGACTCTTCGCCTTCGCTTCTCTGACCGTTACGCTCCCCACGTCTCCTTGGATTCATCATGTCATTCATTCGGTCAGCCAATTGATCAACGAATTGATCCAATCGCTCCTCCTTTCTTTCCATAATACGCTATTCAAATTCTTGTTCATAGACATCATTAATATTCATGTTTCTCCCTAAAGGCATCTTAATTAGGAACTTCTGCTCTTGATACCAACTGATGTAGGCTAAAACAAGATAACACAAATCGATCCTGTTGATTCACACGAATACCTGGATTGATTCTTTCAACAATCGTTGATTTAAACGAATACCAATTATTAGGAGATTCTTAGCAAAAAACCGCCAAGAATAGATTGTTTAAAGCAAAACTTTATTATCAATATCAAAACATTAACTATCTTGCATCATACCCTTGCACATCCTTTTATAGGAGAAGGAGTGCTTACATGTTAGCCTTCTAGGGCGACGTGGGATATAAGATAAATATAAATGTAAACTATGAAACATGACATATGGTGAAGGCAGAACTGCATCATCACATTTAACCATTTTAATACCCTTATTTAAGTTATAGGCAAGCGCTAGCAAGCTATTGTAGTGAAAAAGGGAATTAGGTTTAAAGATTTTGGTGGCTCCATTGTTGAGTAAAAACAATGGCTAGAAGGAAGGCTTGTTTTTACTCAACAATGAATACACCAAAATCTTCAAACTTAATTCTCTTTTTCACTGCGATAGCTTTGCTACCGGGCTTAGTAGCACTTACATGTAACTCAAGTGAGGGGTACTAAAATGTTTGTAATCAGTCTAGGTGGGATTAATCGTTGATTAATCGGATTGGCATTTTCAGTAAGTTTTGTGTATTTTTTGCGAGTTTTGGGTATTTTCGGCAATTATTAAAAAGAACAACTTATAATAGATATAAACAACTACTATAAGTGATAAAACAAGTTTATGCGATTAGGGTATTTCTGAAGATTTGCATGTTTCCGAAAGTGACCATCATTATATCGTCGTTGACCCCCTGCACGTTGACCAAGGGTTGACAATTTACACAAATCGTTAAAGGTTGTGCCCAGTTATACAATCACCTAGTAGGCCTAGGTGATATAACACTCTTCGTTCCATGTGTTTCCGTTTTGCGTTTACCGACAAGCTTCGTCCTTTAACTTAAAGATGCACCGCCCGTCCCTAAATGCTAAACGCTATATTTCGTTGGTACTTTACTTTAACAAGACACACTAACAATGGTTAAATCTACACATGTAAAGGTATCTTTGTCTCTTTATCTTTCTCTCTCTGTTTCATATTTCCCACTCATCTTCATACAATCCGATAAAGATAATGATGGTGGAGGTTTCGTATAACTGTGGTGTTACCACCGTCATCTATTATGACTACCAACAGCAGCGATAACATGTTGTACTACCAGAACGGTGATGGTGTTTGGTGTCTGATGTGGTTGTCTTGGATTATTGAGTTTTAGGTTGGTCATGGTAATGGCGAAGGCAGCAACAAAGGGTGGTGATGGATGCATATTATTAGTGCGGTTTGTAGTGATTATGGTTTCTGCAACTTAGTGGAGAAAATAATTTTTTAATGAATGAATCTAATGGTTAAACATATTTTCCTTTCAAGTTGAGTATTAATTAATAGATTTATATTAAATTAAGTGTAGTATGTGTTTATGTTTATTATGTGTTTTTTTATAAATATTTACATTTTTCTTTGAAGTTTGACCAGATCTGATGCTGGTGAAATTGGTAGAATGTGATTCTAATGGTGATGATGGGTATTAAGATGGTAATTTGTGTGTGTATTTTATAAGGTACAAAGAAGATGAGTATGAAGAAACATGTAATCTAATGATCTACCAAGAACAAGAGAGAGATGTGGGTTGTGATGTTTAGAGAGAAAGTATATGGAATGGATGATGTTATTACTATGTGGAAAATATGGAAGAAATGAAACAACCAACCCTTCTTCAAGGCTAGGAGATGGCTTATATAGTTACATGATGGCCGGCCCATGGGCTATGATGGGCTTCTCATAGGCCTTGGGCCGGATTAGCTTATATTCTTAACATGACACAATCTACAAGCTAAGACCTATTACAACTTGGAAGTGACCGACACTTTTTGTGTTTCCAACAATCTCCCCCTAAGGGAGGTCACTCCATTTTACAAAACTTTAAGCCTAGCATACAATGCTTTGTCTTTAGTCTTTAGCTCGTCCTTTTGACATTCTCCTGTGAATATGTTGTAGTGACCATTGATTTCTGGATTGAGCTTGTTCCTTGAACTTTTATTTGACATTGTGATCTTGCGCATCTTGAGATCATCAACCAAGCACAATCTCTTCACCATCTTGAAACTTTGCCATCTTAAACTTTGCCATCTTGTGGACTTGCGACTTCTGGACCGACATGCTCATACCATTCTTGATTTGATGACTTGGAAAGCTTTAATGTTGCATCTTTCTTGAAATTCTTTAACTTTAACACTTCGTCACTTCGAGAAAGACGTGTATCTGGTAGCTCGAAAGTTCTTGTAAACATGTACTTGAGCTTTCATGTTGTTTTATATTGTCGGTGGGTATGAGCTTGTGGCATGTATCTTTGTGAGACAGCTGGAAACATGTACCTTCACCACCATCTTTAAGTTTCCTGCAATAAAACAGTTAGCAATAAAGCGGGGGGACGAATATGGCTTTGTCATTCGCCCAGGTTTGGTTGGAGTAACCTCAAATCCGTGGGATCGACCGGTGATCAGATAGTTCAATTTAAGAAGAATCTTCCTTGACAGGATTTCAGCTGTGGTATTGAATCTTTCATAAACACATAAGTATTAGATTCATCGTATACTGCATGTTTATTATCGGAACGTCTCAAAGCAGACGCACGATAAGAGGTGAAATCCAGTGAGTTACTATCTCACGATTGATATTTGAAATTGATTTGAAATCATCGGTGTATTCATTGCCAATATAGTTTTTGTGACACACCAAGAGTGGTAATCATTTCAAAAATTCATTAACACGTTGATCCATTTTCCTGAACAAGTTGATTACTTATAGAATGCACCATGTTTCTTTCAGTTGTTCAAGTTTGATTCATAAAGAATTCACAAGTCTATCCTACCTATGAGCCTTGTTTGATGTTGGGCTTCAAGCAGGATTTCATCTTCTATCTGTGAATACCTAAGTATCACTCGGATGTTTGGCAAGTCACAAGGATCTTGCGTAGGACTCTAATGATATTACTTGATATTCACATTGTGTGAGATAACAAGCTAAATTATGACAAGTGTCCTAATGAGATTAATGGATGATCTCTTTTGGCTCTAGACTCAATTGTGCACTTTTAATTTTAGTGATCGGAAGTTGGAGCTGACTGCCACCTTTTCAATATCAACCTAACTCGGAAGTGAGAAGTCAAATAGAAATGAGTGGTATAGGTCATGGGTCCAAGACTTTGTGTGGCTCGGGTAGGGGTTTGTGATAGCGTCACTGGGTCCATGACTGTCTTTCAATGTAGACAACACTAAGTGTTTTCAGACAGCATATGTATTGACTCCCCCCTGGTTTTGCCTAAGTGTATGGTGGGCTTCTTTCTTTTCACACTTTTCCTTACATTTCTTTTTCATTCTTCAACCCCTTCAAATGCTTTCCGGATGACTGATAACTAAACACCTTTTGGGTTTGTTCAGTGTGCTCCATCTCAGTCGGCATTATTCCGATTCTCACTTTTTCTCCTTTTTAATCATACCATAAGGACATCGTATACTATTAGGGGATATCCCTGGGTAGATCCCTCCGAGTTCTGGCTGGTTATGGATTTGAATATCCTATACATAACCAACACTTATAAATCCTCCATAAAATTAAGTACTATTGGTCGGTTTTAGGGTATTCCATCACCATTTTACCAAAATCATTGAAAAAATTCATTCAAAGTGTTTGATTATAATATATCAATGGTTACACTTTGAATGTTTTAATCATCACTAAAAGCTCCCCCTTAACATGTGCATCGTAATCATAGTACATGCTAAGTGTGGAGTGTAGCGAGTCCATTTTAATTGATTTACTTCTGTCACTATACATTATGTCCAGTTAATCACATTTTCTACCATTATCTAAAATGTTATTCCTTTGTACTTTTGGTTATTCAATTGATTAACGCTCGGGGACAAAATGATGTTTTCTAGCAAAATAGAAACTATTCTTGCTCCCCCTCAACATTTGGGGGTTTCTTAAGATGGGGTGTCGAGTATCATTATTTGAAAGACTTTGAATTTACTAAGAAAATTCTGAAAAAATTTGTACTCAGTGCACATCTTATTTGTCACCAAAAAGCTACACTGTTATTAACATATGCACAAGATAAAATTATTTACGAGGATTGACCTTAAAAGATGAGAACAACATATGATAAATCATATGGTCCTTTGAAGTAGCCGTAAGTCACCCCCGTATGGTCGTCCACCAACAAATCTCTCTAACCTCCGCATGATCCTCCTTGTCTTTAGTCTTTTATCAATTGCCTGAATCATAGCTCTTACATTTACTTTGTTACTTTTGCTCCAAAAAGTCTGAGGCAGATACTCTATTCTTATTCCCTTGAGGCGATCATTCAGAGCAGTGAACTATCATCGAGAGTCACCATCGCTGACACTTGGTAGTTCGTCAAATGCGCATCAATCTGTTCTTCTTGTCTGGGTTCTCATTTGATGAATCCTCTGGGAATCGGGAGTATGGTGTGTAAGCGTTTTCTTCTCAAATTGGATCCTGTACGTGTCAGGCTTTGTGAGGTTGAGTTTCTTTTGATAGCTTTCAACACCCAATTGAAGATCTTCCTACACGCCTTTGGATGACATACACTTCTTGTGAACATTCTTAGGAGACAATTTAAATGCTCAATAGTTCATCAACGTTTAGAATTTGTCACCTTTCCCTTACACGAGAAGGAAAGCGAGCATGTCTTCAATGTCTTGATCCGAAGTCTGTGGAAGTCGCCTTTTTAACTTGTAAAGTATGTGTTCGTCCCTAGTATAGTAATCCAGTCAAAGATGCTTGTAGTTTGCCATTCGAAATATTTCCACCTTTGTGACAGCAATAATTCTTCTTTTTGAGTAGACGTCACGAGCTAATTCCCTTGTGGTCGCAAATGCATAGAACTGTCTTCGCTTTTTGCCTCAATGTGAGATTCCCTAGAGAGCGAATTTGTCGTAGTTGACTATCATTTGACTTCACATTGAGTTGGGCACTAAGTCTTCTATCTTTAATGATGCCCGTAATCTGCAGTCTTGGACTTGTAAATGAAGTAGAGTACTGGGCTTACTCACCTCCACGTTGGTTACTCAAGGTCGTTATTGATGAAGTTGATGAAACGGTTATAACATGACGACTTGAGAATTTGGGAACCAAAGTAGGGGCTTTCGCAGATCATGGTGGATATTGGAGGCCTTCGGGGTTGATCCAGTCTAATTGTATAGGTGGGGGATTTGTGACTTCTTTACAAAAGTATTTCAAGTTGAGTCAAGTTCTTGCTGTTCCCTTTCTTCTGCTCAAATGTTGGACCTGACTAAACAATTCAGGTGTTAGTGTTGTAACATTTAGCGGTTCATATCACAAAAGCGGAGAAGTCAATGTAGTGGTGGTAGCTCATCGAATAACTACTCGAGGTCTTGTCTTCTTGCCAGATTGCTTTATGCCACGGTTGGACAGATTCATGAACTGGCAGGTACATGACTTGTTCCTGCATGATAATTGAGAAGGTAGTTGTTTAGGATGTTGAAAACAATCAGGAAGATGATGGACATCTTCTTCTGCTTTGTTATCATGGACACTGTTTCAAACTCCGGTGTGCAGGTGCTTCCAAAGACAGCGTAGATTGCATATTTCCTCTACCGGAGCAGATTGGCTAGCAGATTGCTGGTGAGTCTTAGAACTGTAGTAGTCTTTTCTGCTGTCGTGGTTGTGGTTTCTGTGGAGCATTGGTAGATCAGGTTCTATTCCTGTCTTCTTCGTTTGGACCCCGGTCTGTTTCCAGCGGAGGGTTCTTGATCATATCTGCCTCCGTCTCGTGTCTTTTTATTGATGGACCGTATCGCATAAGTATCTAGCCCAGAATTTTGTCGGCTTCCTACGCATTCAACTAATGCCTTGTAGAGCTGCTTGATGTTGACCTATTGATAGAATGTTGCTTCATCTTGTCAATTTAAGATCTTTTTCAGCTCTAGTTCTGAAAGATTAGCATCTCAGCATGAGAAGTCTTGGCTTCCTTTAGATTGTACCAGAACCCATCAGACTCTGAGTTGGGTCGTTTCTAACTTCGAAATTTTTGGAGTGATCTTCGAGGATTCCTTTTCTTTATTGTTCCTGATAACTTTCTTTCATTCTTCATCGATTGAATCAAGGGAATTGTTGATTTTAGTATGAGCCTCTTCTCGAATTCTGTCATACTTCAGTTGGACTGCAACATCTACTGCTTCCTGCATTTTATTTGCCAGATAATGGTCAACGATGCCAGGAATGGAGGAGAGTGCTTCAGCATATTGATTTGTTTGTCTGAGTTCCGAGAAGTTGTCTTCTAACGCTTTTAGTATTTTTTTTTTTTTTTTTTTGTAATTCAAACCAAACAGTGAACCAAAGTCAGGGAGATTTTGTAGTGAGGAACTTTGAGTAGTAGTAGCCGGTGTCAGGATTGGTGGTTGTTGTAATTGAATGAGAGATGGATTCGGTGTTGGAGGTTGATTGGATGGGGCACGACGGTTGGGCTCTGCAATGCAGTGCCAGGAATTATCTATTTTGAGGGGGGCTTCAGCATTTGTCCAAAGTATAGCATCAACACAGGTATCTTGATTTTGGATTTAGCTGTTGGAAATGAAGCACAGAGGATACAGAAGAGCTTTGTTGTTGACATAGGATTTACCGGAGTTAGGGTCAACTTGAGTGTCTTACATTTCATGGGTTGCTTGAAACCTGGGGGCATTATAACATCTGTCATTAATAATCTCTTCCTTCACTGATTGGCATTGGTATATTTGACCGTCCTCATGTCCTTGGTCCTTTTACATATATTAGCATCTTAATCGACTTTGCTCCTTCCAACTTCCCCTCCCTTCAACTTCATGGTCACTGGTCTTCCGTCACCGATGATGAAATACGAGAGGGTACATGAACTATAGGATCGAAGGTATCATCTTCATCTGTTTCCTCTTCATGTATTATTTATCCTCATGAGTTGTGAGCTTTGGAGTGATGAAATCATCACTCATCATCTTTTATTCAGTCTGTGCTTCAACATCTCATCTTGAGTGTTCTGCCTCAGCGTCATGATATATCATCATCTTACATCATCCTGAGCAGTCTCATTACCGTTCATTTTTATCCTCTTTCTTCATATCTTGAGCGTTCTCATCATCGTAATTTTTATCATCTTGATCATCTTTACTTGACTTCCAGGAGATATCATCATCTGAGTCATAATCAGGTACATCGGGAACCCCTGGTGTGACAACCCAGTTCCTCATCTGACTCAGACCGTTGGCATGAGAGCTGTGAGTTCTTTACGGCTTCTATTTGTGATTATTCTAGAGTTGGCTCAGCCTCTGTCAAAACCGCTCAGAGCTAGTCTCTAACTCTTTAGCTTCTGTTTCCTTTTCCAGTGATTCTTGTCTTCGTTTCTTTGGGGATTGTTGGGAGGCTTCTGCTTAGTGGTTGATCAGTATCAGCTTTTCTTCTAACCTTCCTTTTGTTCGTTGAGGAATCTTACCTGAAAGCAATAGCATAATACTCTTTGTTGATTCAGATTGGGATGTCTCGTTGGTTAATTGCTACTGGCAAGTTAGTCCTGTAACAACTGGTGTCTTCATTCCTTGAGATTGCATGATGTTGTGAACATTGGGTCATCTTGGCATAATTGCCAATTTAACTTGGTTTCTTTGAGGAATTGAAGGGTCTGTATCCATGACAAAGTTGACGACTTGCTTGGTGAACGAGGATAGTCATCGCATTGCCCTTTTTCGTATTTTGTTCTCAATTGGTAAATGGACGTCCTCCCACAGAAGAAAGGCATAATCAACTTCTTGTATTGTACATTCCCCACAAAGATTTGAGCTTGAGAAAGTCGAGACTGTGTAGGATGGTTTACCACTAAGACATTTGTGAAGATAGCAGCAAATGATCCTCTTAGGTTGATGCATGGCTTATTGACTTAACATCAGTGATCTTCTTATTTTTCCAGAGTGACAGACCTGGCTTAGAAAATGCGAGTATCTCCTTCTCAAGAGGTGGTTCTTCAAACTTCTTATTACCGACTTTAGGGCAAATTTGAAGAATGTCTCTGAATTGATCAAGATTGAGAATGTGCTTTTTGTTATTCATCTTGAATCTGACAGATCGGTTATGAATATAAGCAGAGGCCCAGAATTCTTGCATATAGATCTCTGGAACATCAGCAGAAAACTTGGAATGCCTTAGCTAGGAGTGAGTTTTAAAGTAATCGTAGACTTACTTGATGAGTTGCTTCCTTTGATGTACATCGTGCTCAATCGAAGATTACATTTACCAATCTTAAGTGGTTGGCAGGAGCAAACTAAAGCATCATCCAAAGCAATCTGATTGCTATTGAGATTTCATGAGTCTGTTTAAGACACGAGCGTAAGTGCGTTTATAATGTGACACAATTATTCATGATGAGCAACTTTATGGACTGTTAGCACTTTTAGGACGATCATCTTAGTTAGACTAATAACAGTATGAGACAAAGGCACCTATTGTAACTACTCCTAAGTGGATTGTAGATAGCCTTGGATTGGTCAAGTTGTATTGTCTATTTTAAACTAGGGACGTATTTAATTTAACCGTAGTTGGAAATTTGATCTTGAGGGTGTTAAAAGTCTGAAACTGGTGAAGTGTTGAAACACTTCACCTCATTCGGTCATCAAAGAAAATCTCGATCGTTTGCACTAAATATCACTCTCGTTGGTCCTATATAGACAGACACTGTTCGGTTCATGGTATTCAATCACTCGTTCGGTCCGCATTTCAGTCACCTGTTAGTCATTGTTATCAATCTCACTCGTTCGGTCCTCACTTATCAGGTCACTCGTTCGGTCATTGTTATCAAATCACCGTCGGTCCTCACTATCAGTCACTCGTTCGGTCCATGTTACCAATCATTCATTCGGTCCGCACTATCAGTCACTCGTTCGGTCCATGTTAAATAACACTCGTTCGATCCTTATTAACTCGATCGGTCTATACTAAGTGACACTTGTTCGGTCCTTGCTTGATGACTTAATTCGTTCACACTACATTCCTTCGTTCGGTATCTTAAGGTTTGACTATCGATTTCCTTTATTTGACCATTTACAATAAATAAGACTAGGCTAAGTGATGTCAACAATTATTTGTTGAGAGCCAACCTTATTTGTTTTGAGTTTGGTTGATGAGGTTGTATATCTACAGAGCACAATTTACATACATAGACAATCGGAAAAAAAGGGAACTAACACTAGATGAGATGAACATGACATAACATATTATTGCTATTCCACACATAACTCCTAACACACGTACAACATATAGCACAACCCTAATTTTTTGAGCACAAAATCAATCAAGTACACATTGAAATTAAATCTAATGACAAAATTGTATTAATATATTGTTCTACACTCCAATCTGAGCAAAACGCCTCATTCAATTCGAGTTTTTATCTTGCTTGATTTTTGAGACCCTAAATTTTGACGTTGGGTTGATCGAGATCATAACCAACCATGAAAACACATATGTCGAAAAGGATATGACCTTTTTGAAGTGTAAGGAACGATTTAAGAAGAGTACCTTAATCTTGATATGATCTTGAGAAGAAGGATTAAAGGGTGCGATTTGAGTGTGTGTACGTATGTGTGTGTTTGAGTGTGTGAGAGTGTGTGAACAGTGATGGGGACGGGGTGGGATGGGAAAGTTTTAAACCAAAATTATTCTTAACACTTTAGGCCCTCATGATTACTCAATTATTAATTTTGCCAAGTAAGTTTTATAAGGTGTATTCAAGTTAAACAATTAGCACTTTTGGTCCCTAAAGTTTTATACTCGCACACCTATAGACTTAAATTAGCAAACTACACCCTAAAGGCATAAACAAGTAACACATAAGGCACAAGCAGGCTACAAACTTAATTAACCTTTCTATTGTTTTAAAAACCTTTTCCTTTAAAAACTTCATTTTATCAAGACGAAGAGATTTGACATTCTCTCCCCTCACAACAATGACACGTTTCTATGTTAAGAGCTGTCGTCGTTGGTTGAGAAGTCAAAAGGTATCTTGAAAATTATTTTCAGTTGATGGATATGATTTTGTATGTGGACAAACAACAACACCAAGATAAATAGATTTCTCCTTATTTCTGACATAAAACGCACTGGAAGCGTTCATTTATGGAAAATCGATGACGAACGGGTTTGTGATGCAAAGTAATCTCAAAGCCGTTGCATGGTCATAAAGTAGTCCATGTCGAGAATGATATTCCGTTGAGAGGATCAAGATTTTTTAGAAATTATTGCTTTAAGATGATGACCGGGTTGCTATATCTGAAATAATAGCAAAACCATTTGGCATGTTTTTGAATAACATCTTGAAACTTTTGCTGAACTTCATGTACAGGCTTGTATCATTGTTGAATGACATTTCTAAAGGCCGATAAATGTTATCATTTTCAGAGGAATGCCATTTGAAATACGTCTTTTTGTTTTAGGTTCGTCACTAATATATATAAAAAAATAATATATTATATAATATATATATATATATATATATATATAATATATATATATATATATATATATTTCTTTATATATATATATAATATACAAGCAAACACTCAACCAATTACCTTTGCACAAGGAATGGTTAACAGTTCACCAAAATAAAATATATATGTAGCCGGAAGTATGATTTCCCGGGTCGTTATGTCCCAACGAGGCTTGAATGGAAAATCGAATGACGGATTGATGATTGATGTTTGAATATGACAAGGTATGATTGGTTTTCTATTTCTACAAGTTAAATATGCAATAAACGATAAATAAACCTAAAACGAAAGCTATATAACTTAAAAACCTAAACGAGCACGAAATTCGAGGGGTAAAAAACTAAAATTTTGCAAATTCAACCTAAAACGAATTTTAAAAGCTAACTAGATGCTAAATGACAATTAAAGAAGTTTTAAAAAAAACTAGAACTAAAAACGAGGTATTTGACCCAAAAACGAGTCAAGACAAGAACGGGAACGAATCCCGTTCTTTAAAAAGTAAATTTTTGAAAAATTAATCCTACAGAAACTTTTATATTCTACCAAAAATATATGAAAAAGGAACATTTTAGAAAAAACGATTTAAATTGTTTGCTTAAATTATATTATTTTTTATGATTTTTTAAGTTGAAAAAAGAAAAATAAATTATAAAAAATATTAAAACTTTATAAAAAATTCTGAAAAATTTACATAAAATAGCTAAAGTGACAAGGGTCCTAGGAAAAATAGGCTAAGTCGCACAGCTTATCAAATAAGCTGTCAAATAAGCTCGAACAGCTTATTGGCTTAAAGTGCCAAAACACACTTAAATACAACGCCCAGAGTTCTTAAGAAAAGACCCATGGGCGCACGGTAGAGTGTGTAGTGTGTAGAGGGTTGAGAGTGGTAGAGGTCGGGGGTTCGAGTCTTGCTCACCCCCGACTACTTTCCCCTTTTATTTTTTTTTTGAATTTTTTTTTACAAACTTGTTAAACTCAAAAAGATAAGCACTTTTAAAACTTGAACTTTTTTATGAAAAGCAATAAATAAGCTAGAATAAGCACTTGAATTTGACAGACTTAGCTTTTTAACTAAGTCTTAAACTAATTCAACTAAATAAGCTCAAATAAGCTTAAACTAACAAAATAAGCTAAATGGCTAATGCCAACCCTAATAAGCACTCATGAAGAAACATTAATACGGAAAAAAGAGCCTGAAGATAAGAAAATAAGCAACAAAGCAAATTTTGAATGCATAAATGGTCAAAACAGACAAAGGGGTACTTTTGAGCTTAAAAATAAGCAACCTAGAGGGGTTCCAAAGTCCTGAGATACCTAGGGCTTATCAAGGAGCTTATTGGCTTTCTAGAAAAGCCAACAGCTTGAACTAAGGTTCACTAATAAGCTAGAATGTAGGTTAAGGTAAAGCCGTAGCACAGGGGAAATGAACAAAAATGAGCTTCAGCTATCTGAGGGCTTATTTTTTTTGCACAATTAAGCTGAGGTAAAAGGCAACAAGCTGCGATAAGCACTAGACTTATACCTAATATCATTATTATCATGCAAAAATAAGCAAATAAAACAGCCTAGAAAAAACACAAATAAGCCAATAAGCCAAAGCCTTATAATACTGCAGGCAAAACAGCCTTGGGGACAACTTTTTGCTTAAAAATATGCACTTTAAAAGCGGACTAGGGGCTTATTTGGCTTATATTGAGCTTGAAGAGTGACCTAAGAACTATCTAAAGGACAAAAAGAAAAGAATTCGAAAAGCATATAATCTGAGAAAAGGGATAAAGAAAAGGGCTGTTTGCACCAGGGGAGAATTTTTGGTGTTTTTAGTTTTAAAGAGGATGAGTGCAAGTGTAAAAATAAGCTACAAATTAAGTTCCAAAATAAAAAGTAAGCTAAAACAGATTGAGACAAGCTCTTAAAGAGCTTGTGTACAAAAATTCAATGTCTAAAAACAATATTTACCAACTGATATTTAGAAATGAAAATGGTGGTTTTTAACTAAAAATGACACATAAAAAAATGGACAGATTTTTAACAAAGACGAAGGGGAATTAGAGATACTTGAACCTATGCATTTGACTCTATTAAGGGACACAAAAACAACATTCAAAAGTTGGTTAACTAGCTTATCCTCCAAAATGAGAACTTTGAAAATGTTTTGGTCCACAGTTTTATAGGCACTATTTAGGATAAACCATTTTTAAATCAAGCCTAAAGATTGAAAACCTTTTAAACCATATACAGAGTGACTTAAAAAATGCTTGACCAAAGGAAAGCCAAATGACCCAAATGATATATGACCTCATATGGATTAATTACCAAAATTAACCCATTTATTCCCTTGACCCAAACACCCCCTTAGTATGAAAAAACTTTTTAAAACTGTTTCTTAAAAGATTTTATGCAAAGGTTTTGAAAAAACAGATAACAAGCATCCATTAATAAGCAATAAGCAATATTAAAAACTCAAGAATAAGCACTAGATTAAGCAAATAATGAATAAGCAGTTTGTAAGCAAATAATGACAGTTTTGCATAAAAACTTAAACTAAACACTTATTAAGCAAACAACAAACATAGATAAGTGTAAACAACAATAATAAGCTAGAAAAACAGGAAATAAGCAGAAAATAAGCATTGCTACAGTAAATGCAAAAAAATGAAAAAGATGACTTACAAAGGTCCAAGTAAAGGGAACCTAAAATCTAACCTAATTAACCCCTAAATCCAATGTATTTTCTGAATCTTTATCAACCCATGGGTCCATCCAAAATTGACCCGAACTCCACTTTTGCTTGTTTGACTTTCTTAAGTCAAACTTTTGACTTAAACCCGAACTCACCACTAAGCTATAATTTTTTCTTGATTTAGCTTGATTTATATTAAGATAATATAGCTGTTGAGAAACTTTTTAAAATCAAATTTTAACAATTCAAAGGTGAAGTGAAAGAGACTATGACAAGATTTATGAGCAACTTTCGAATTTTCATTAACTAAAAGGTTGAATACAATTCTGAAATGGAAAGGCTATTTAGACTGAATTACATAAATTATAGATAAAAAACTAAAAAGATAAAGATGATGTTTTTGGCTACATTGGGTTGGGTATTTATACCCGAAAACCCAAGTCTTCAATTCCTTAAGCTTGTGTTCCTTCTGAGGGACATAAACACATATTGTGTTTCTCTTGTGAGTGCAAACTCCATCATAGCATCCTTGTGCCATTTGATTTCAACTCCTAATGCTTCTTGGATCATATCTTCAGCCGTTGGTGTTGCTCGAGATTAGTGAGATTGCCAAGTTGGCAATATACCTTGAGTGGGGTGATAGTGGAGAAGGAGAGGGATGATTGTCCATGGGGTTTTGTTTGGTGTTGCAGGGTAAAAGAGGGGGAGAAAACCCGTGATGGGTTTGGGGGAAAAATGGCGGGAAAAGGGGTTATAAAAAGGTGACAGGGTAAAGGTTTGGTTAGTTGGCAAGTTTGGTCCCCCGAAGTTATAAGGTATGTTGCACATTTCGTCCTTGATGGATTGTTAATAGTTTGGGGACTTGGCAAGATTAGTCCCCAAACGTGTTATGGGTAATTGCATGCATAGTCCTTTGGGTGATACAAGGTTGAGGGTTTGGCAGAAATGCCCCCTCAACCCTACAACTCTTATTGCAAAAACAGTCCATGTGGTAAAACAAGTTTGGGACATTGGCAGGAATGCCCCCTCACTTGTTACTTCAAGTAAATTGCAAAATCAGCCCTTTGTCTTAATCTTTAATTAATATAACCTTGGGGAATTGGTCAATTTCCAGTCCCTCAAGTTATATTTCTTCATTTGACTTTGTCGGGGTTGACTGACTTTGGACTGTTTGACTTTTGACTTGATTGACTTATGGCTTCGATCTGGCTTGTCTTTTCACACTTTTCCATTCCGTGCCAGTTTGCCCATAAAATTCTTTTCATATTTGGCTTTGTTTTTCGTACTTTTTTGAATATTCGTTTCCTGCACAACACAAATGCAAAATAAACATATATTTGGGCAAGATTTTTGTTGTTTTTTGTATGTAAGTCCGTTTTTAAAGGTAAAAGGTATGTGTAATTAAGCACATACCAAAATCCCCCATCCTAAGGTATTGCCGTGTCCTCACGCAATGTTATGAAGTAAACATTTACGAAAACTAAGAATCTCGATCTCCCGATAATAACTTGAAAAGTAGCTAGGTGTTCGTCAAGGGGAAATATAGAATCATTAGTTCGACAAGTTCTGTTTTCACCATTTTTTTAATCTTACACTAACTTCCCTAATATTTTTGGATTTCTATTCTCGACTACATGTTTGACTTCCTTTATTATTCAACATTGGGGATATAGAATGGAAGCGCCCATAGCATAAGCTACGATGTCCTGACGGATAAATTCATCGTCCCCGATTTTTCACTAGATTCCAAAACCCAAGCAATTAAACAGTTCCTTTCGTCAATATAAGTCTAATGTTAAGCAACTCATACTTATGATTGTGACTTTTAACTCCAACATGGATATTTGATTTAAATGTGTGTACTATTTCAATCTTAACCATAGATCAACTTATTTCCATAGTCGTAATTCAAGATGAATCATGACTCAAAGCAACAACTTATTAGGTCCTTGTACTTGATTTCTAAATGTAACTTGATTTTAAAGAACGAAATTGTAGAACTTTTTGCAACATCTTCATCATCATAAGTTCTTAAAACTAGGAATGCGTTGCTTAGTTTGAACACTCTATAGGCCTGCTCCCCCCCCCCCCCCCCCCCCCCCCCCCCCCCCCCATAGTAGGATATCACAACCAACGACCGGTGTTCTTAGTTTGAAAACCCACCCCGTTGCTAGCGTAGTGGGAAATCACATCAACACCTTCTTCCTAATATGGCTAAGGATAGGTGTCTTAGTTTAACCCTCACCTAGACCTTGGCTTCCTGGTGAGATATACAACACACCAAATTCCTAGAAGTAGCGATGTATTTAGTTTGAAACCCCCACCTCGTTGTTTAGACGGAGTAGGATATCACGACACATCTTTTACTTGCTCCATCAAATGTATGCTTCATTGGCATAATTTCAATATTCATGCATTTTTGCATTCATATTTCATTCATGCTTCTTTGGCATTTTAACTTTCAAATTACTAAGAACAGAAAAACCTTGTTTTAAAGAATCAAGTTACAAATTTGAAGCTTTTTCTAAAAAAACTCGATTGCATTAGTTGAATTGAAATGAGCAGATGATTTGGTGGCATTTAGAAGCTAATGGGAGAAAAAAAAGAACACAAGTTACTCATATAAGTTTTAGTTCAACACATAAACTTATATTTAACTCTATCACTTCTTGTTCGTTCACTTTATTAAATTCGAACAATAGGAATTCGAGAAAGCTTAGACTACAAGCGTAAAGTTGAGGAAACTAGCTAGGCTCACCACGCTCCGAATCGAGTTCAAATAATTATTCTCATTTACCCTTTGGGACAGTCAAAATTGTGACAAAAACACTTATTTATATTTTTTTTGAATATTTTTTAAAATTTTTTCATTGTGTTTGTATTTTTGCGAAAATTTTGGGGTGAAATGGATTACGTGATAAAAAAGACTGTAGGTAATAATTCAAATCGAATGGATCTCTCCCCCCCCCCATACTAGAACTAAAACATCGTCCTCTCGATGTTTTCAAGGGGTTACCTAGTAAATCTAAGGCCGTTTATGAAAGAGGTGCAAAAGATGATCGTTAGTCGATTAGATTTGGATACTGGATTCCCAAAATGAAGCTGAGGATGTGAAACTCTTGTGGATGAAGGGTAAAACTGAGAGCACGAGAGTCTTCACAATCCGGGAAATCCTGGTATACACACAAAAAAAACACAAAACTAGCGAAAACACGGGTATGGAGATGTATGCATCCTCACACAAAAAACACTTATTCATGATACTACTGATATGTATAGCATGGGGTGCTCCCACGAAGCGCTTGTTTAAGGTCGCTATGCTTGACGTCCCCAAATTATTGGTCCATGGGAAGTCTGGAGATCCGGGGACACCTCGGTTGGTATGTCCCCTCTAAGTAGTGTTTCAAACAGATGGCCTATTTCACTTTGAAGTTTGGCCCGGAGTTTTGGGATAAACTCGGTCAGTTCCATTATGGAAAAACTTGGGTCACATGATTGGTCCACTCCAACGGGTCTTAAGCCTTGCCCGAGAAAATCTTCAATCTAGAGTTAGTAGAGGAGGATCGATCACGCGTTGAAAACGCGATTTTTGATCTTGGAGTCAGGATTCTCTTTGTTTTCTCTTTGTAATCAAAGAATTTTCATAGGCTTGATCACGATAGTTCATTAAGTTCGATTGAGCTGAAACTTATCTGTGATCACCGCGGTTTTGATATCAATGTTTGTATGCTTAAGGGCCAATAAGCTTTGTGCTCCAAACTCAATCGGTAGCTGACATGCCTTTTCCATATTACAAGTTGTACGGAGTGCACCCGATGGGTGTTTTGTAAGCTGTACGGAAGGCCCAGAGAGCGTCATCTAGTTTATCCGACCAAGAGGCACGGTTTTCGCCTACGGTCCTTTCAAGAATTCTTTTTAAGCCACGATTGGATACCTCAACTTGTCCACTTGTTTGTGGATGATACGCGGTGGAGAGACGATGAGTGACTCCATATTTAAGCATGACCTTTGCAAACTGGTCATTGCAAAAATGGGTTCCGCGATCACTTATGATTGCACGAGGGGCACCAAATCTGGAGAAGAGAGTTTTAAGAAATTTGCAAACACCGCGTGATCATTGGTTGGGGAGAGCTTTGCTTCAACCCATTTCGATAAGTATATCACGGCCACGAGTATATATTTGGTCCCTCTTGAAGACGGGAACGGCCCCATAAAATCAATGCCCCACATGTCAAAGATTTCGCAAACTTGGATAGAGTTTTATTGGCATTCATCACGTTGCGAATATTTTGTCCGTTGACGTTGAAAATGTCACATGGGTGACAAAGTCATGGGACTATCCGTGTAATTGTGGGCCAATAAAAAATCCTTGAAGCGAAGATCTTTTTAGCGGTGTAATTGGCACGGTTAGTGTCCCAGTGGGTACCATGTGGAAAGCTTCTAAGAATGTCAAAAGCTCTCTGCGCCCCGAGACACAACGCCTATGTACTTGGTCAGCACAGATTTGAATAGAAAAGGGTCGTCCCAGAAGTAATGTTTGACATCTTTGAAAAACTTGTTTTCACACAGCAAATGGTAATCAATTCACCATATCTAACAGATATAAGAATTGACTAGTCCAAATCAAACAGTTTTGGTAAAGACATCTCAAATCTGTTGATGGTTGACAATTTACCAAAAATTGTATGGTGCTCAATACACCATGGTATTGCACTGAAGTATTGGCTACTCCAGAGCAAACGGCTTTTGGTAAAGAGAACTCAAATCCGTTGATAGCTTTAATAGTTTGCTCAAAACTATATGGTTCTCAACTCACCAATGTTTTATTACTGAGAGTTGGCTAGTCCTGAGCAAACGGCTACAGGTAAAGACTTATCAAATCCGTTCATGGTTGTAATGACTTACCAAAAGTCATATAGTATTCAACACACTATGATTCATGTTCTGAGTGTTGAAGTGGTTTTCAGTTCACCATGGATTATTACCTTTTCTAGGTACCAAAGAACTGACTAGCCCAAGAGTGAATGGCTACTTGGTAAAGGCTCATAAAAACCATTTATGTTGCTGAAAAGACCTGCAGCTGATTGAAGAACAATCTGTTTGATGCAAAGACAAAGAATTTTTGAAGAAGTGTTTATGCTCAAAACAAGAGGTTTCATTTCAAGATACTCAAACAGATTGTATACAAGATACTGCTTAGAGGATTATATCTAGAAGATTGAAGACTTGTATGGATGCTGAAGAAAGATGTCCAACCATCAAGAAACTTGAAGTCAAGCAAGTAGAATTCAAGTTAGGGGAGGATTGTTGGGAAATACAAGTCAAAAGGTCAAAGTACTGCTAAGTCAAAAGGTCAAAGTACTGCCTGCTTAGTATGGAAAAGTCGAAGTACTGCCTTTAATATAGGAACTTTAAAGGATTAAACGGTTACATTAGTAGTTATCATGTAACAGTTACATTAGTGATTAGTATTAATTAGTATTTGTGTCATACAAGGACTGTACACCTACTAGAGTTATCCTTATGTTTATAAAAGGATCTCTAGGAAGGCATTAGGATGACACACAGAGAACAACAACAAAAACAACAAAAAGCATTAGTTAGAAGTATTAGAAATTAGTATTGTATTAGGGATCTGCAATCTTAGGCAGATTCAACGTGTGATAATACAAATCGTTTGTTAAATCATTGTGTGTTCTTCTTGATACTGTTAACTAGTTTCCGCATAGTTAATTGTATTACATCAGTGTTTCATTGTTATCAACTTGGATTTATCCTAGGAAGTAACATCCTTTACAGGCTAAAGGTTTATTATACTAAGGTATATCGATCCTACAGGAGTGAGCAGTCACATGTGTTTATCTCGTCGTTACGGGTGTGTATGTGTGGTCTTTGTCGCCCTCTTGGAATATTGGTATCGATAAAGATTAGTTAGAGT